>JAPKLX010000003.1:4471996-4520024 GCA_026898415.1 Leonotis leonurus | reverse complement strand
AAAGTAACATTATATATTAGCATAGTAAAATAAGATTAAAAATGTAATAGACCAACTACACTAGTATAAGTACATGAACATAAATTAAAAACAATAACCATAGTTAGTTATATGCCACGAAAGTCATAATATAAACTGTAAATGTAATAGAGAATTCTATCTCTCTAGCCACATTTGTTGAGCGAGTTGTTCCCTAAAAGCACTCCAAGCTTGTGATGGTTCGACAACTTCAATATATTCTCCTTGTTCTCCATTAGTATTCATCATTATTTGCTCAAGTTGGATAATGTATTCTTCGTCGTCAAATACAGGATCATACTCCATATTATCCTTAATAAAATTATGCAAGTAAGTGCAAGCCATAATTATCATGTTCTGTGTTTGAATTGGATAGAATGAATTACTACGTAAAATGGCCCAACGACTTTTTAGTTGTCCAAAAACACGCTCAATGACATTCCTCGCCTTAGCATGTCTCATGTTGAAATACTCTTGATAATTTTGAGCTATTTTATTGCCGGTCTCCCATTCTCGAATATGATACTTAAATCCACGATACGGTGCTAAAAATCATTCACCATTTGTGTAACCACTATCACACAGATAGTAACAACCTACATAAGGTGAGTAAGAAGTTTTATCATTGAGCAAAAACTTGTTATTTATAAGGGATATTGTTTCTATATCTAATTAAATCACATGTCGGCACTTTTAGTCCACTCTCTCTACTAATTGCATCTTTTAGTACACGTCCATCAGCTGCAGACCCTTCCCATCCGAACAACACGTACACAAACCGCTCATTTCTCTTTATTAAACTATACCTAATTTGCTTACGTCCACTTAATACAAATGCTTCTTCCCCATAAAAATAATAAGTAAGCATTATCATAAAAAAGAACGAATTTTGCCGCATTAAATAGTTCAAAAACATGACTACAAGCATTTTCTCGTATGGATCCATATGTGAATGTGTCAATTTTTGAAGACCTACACACATTAGTAGAATAATATGATGTTAAAATTAATTGCAAACAAACAACAATTAACAAAGTAAAAGCAGTAAAGATGACAACTTGAATTAAAATAGAAAAAAATACATTCTTCACAAATAAATGAGTATCAACTACAACATTTGATAGAAGAAATAAAAATTGGAAAACAGGAAGCAAAAGAAATCGAAATAGCTTGCTTAAATAATAAAATACTAACTAAATACCATTCAATAATTTAATTACTGTTAAAGTTAAAGCCTAATTACTTAAACTTTCATACATATATAACTTAGAACTATAGCACAAAATTGTCAAACCCTAACTTATTTCAGGTTACAATAATTGATGAATCAGCGAGCGAAACAACAACAATAATAAAGAGCGCTTCTTGGTGAAACGTGGGTTATTGAATAAAGTCTTAGAAATTTTCATTAGATGTGTAGAAGAATTTAAATTACCTGTGTTGGAGTTCTTCTTCTTCAGATTGATTTTTTCCCTCTTTGTACTGTGAAACTCAAATACAGACTCTTCAGTTCTTAAGTGGGGGTGATGGCATGAAGAGAATAGTAAAAAGAATGAAGGACAAAATGGGGTTAATATGTATTCTTCTCGTGAGATAAATTGTATCGCAGGGGTTGATATGAGATAGGAAATTGTGGGATTATATGTATTAGATAGTATATGAGATTAAGTTATGGGTCATTTTAGTCCAACCAAACATGAGTTTAATTTTATGTGGGACTGAATTGGGCCAACCGAACCGGCCCTTAGGTTGGGAAGATGAGTTTTAATTAGACATGGATAGTGGATGATAATTTGTAGAATTAATTACCTCTTTTCAGATGTATATAAAGCACGAGTATTTATATTTATGTGCTTGTTTTAATAAAATAAGAGAATATTCTTTTCTTTTAATTTTTCAAATACATTATAAATATTAATACTCTCTTCGTTTCATTTATTTATTTGTAAGTATTAAGAAATAATAGATTAATACATCCCAAATATTTTTATTTAACAGATTTTCCAGACTATTCAACCTTTTTTAAATTTAGCATTAACATACTAATAGGAATATAAGGAAATTGATCAAATGAGAACTAATATTTACATAGGAACTAGAAACCAACTTGGACCGTTGATTTTTGTATAATATATAGTCCAAATTAATTATGCATCAAATTTATACATAAAATACATTGAAATTATAATGTATTGATTAATGAATAAAAATGTATCATAATGTTATGCAATAATATATTACGTGCAATGCATCAAAATAATGCGTAACATGCAAATGTTTTTGTTCCTATATAAGACTCGGTTATCACCAAATCCTACCCCGAATTAGAATATATAGATAATAAAAATAAATATATTATGTATGTAATTTAGTTATATATTCGAAATCGATTATAAATATATAATATGTAAACAAATAATTTGATTGGGTTGGATTTTACATTGGTTATTAAGTACTCAAAATTATCACTTTGAAAAGTTGGAAAAAAAAATTACTCCATTCATTCTATTAACAAATTTATCAAAATTATAATTTTTTTTTAAATAAAGTGAATAATTATTAATTGGTCTGATTGACTATTTAAATTCCTCTTCAAACTTTTGACCCTTTTTAATGTTATCTAAATTTTAATTTTTGCATGTTACCATCCATCCAAGTTTGTTGACTACTGAGGCTTGATTTGCTTTGGTGGGGAAAAGCATGTTAGGCATTGGGGGTAATTAATTAATTAATAAGGATTAAAAACCAATCATATTCATGTCCCATTTGGTTCCTTAAACGGATAATGTCGGCAAGAATATTTTGACACTCTTATCATTCTATTTTCACCATTTCACCAAATTCCAAACACAAGTAACTAACTAATTACTAAACACACTGATTCATACAACCATCCATACTTCAACACTAAAATAATAAGATAAAACTATTCAAATAATGACTTCATCTTAATTGGCGAAGATTTAATTTTCATCTATGTAATAAAAAATAAATAAATTTAATAAATAAGTGGGAGAAAAAGATGATAATTTAATATTGATGGGAATCCCATGTCCTAAAAGGATTGTAAAATTTGAAATTTTCAATATTTTGGTGTAAAGCTTTATCGTGTTTAATGTAAAAAGGAAAAATTGATTTAAAAAAAATGATAAGAAAAGGGAGTGGAGGAGAAGAGAAAGAAAGTAATGGAGTAGTATAATTACTCATTATGGCAGAAAAGGAAAGGGAAAGGGAAAGGGAAAGGTAGAATACATGAATGAAGGTCTTGCGACGTATTATTACAAAACCTCAAATAAAGTGGCTGCATTTGTCAAATCCAACAAACCATGTAATAATATTACTCCAAAATCTTTATATATATATATATATATACTTCTTTAAAAAAGCCCAAATTATGAATGAGATTTTCTAAGTTTTGAAAAAGTTTAAATTATTGGAAGACACCATTACAGTTGAGAGAGTTGATGATGCATAGCTTGCAGTAAATGAACTGCGTTTCTTGTTGTCGGTAGCAATATAGCTAGTAGCTACATCACAAATCATACCAACATGCCATTCAATAATGTCAATCTCAATTCTTTCCACAAGAAAACAAAAAGTGAACAGAAGAGAGAGAGAGAGGGAGGGAGGGACTAGTGTCACTATGACCTTCTACCTTGCTTGTCTTCATGGTTTTTATCCAAATGCAAAGATTAAACAGCAGGAATTTTATATATATCTCTCACCGTTCTTTCTTACCTTGGAACACTCTCATTACTCCGTCTTACCCAGAAACACTCTCAATTTGCTTCAAGAATTTGCATGCACCAAAGAACATCAAAGGTTTGTCCTTTTCTTCTCTTCACCTCCACCCACATTTACCTTCAATTTCTCTCATTCGGGCAGTTTTCTTTTTCTCTTTTAGGTTCTTAATCAAATAAGATGTGGGCTTCTGCGAAAATCTCGCTCTGATGCAGTGGTAAGTGGTGGTGAACATGGAATTCAAGTCAAGGAAGTTACTACACATTCTTTTTGGATTTCTTGCTTGCATTTTGGAAAGGGTTTACGCCACAACCGACCAGAATGATTTCAAGATTCTGAGTGATTTCAGAGATGGCTTGAAAAACCCGGAGCTCTTGAAATGGCCTGAGAATGGCGATGATCCTTGTGGGCCCCCTGCATGGCCTCATGTGTTCTGCACCCGTGGCAGAGTCACTCAGATTCAGGTACAAAACCTTGGGCTAGAAGGACCTTTGCCCCAAAATCTGAACCAATTGGAAAAACTCGAAAATGTTGGCCTTCAAAGGAATAAATTTAATGGAAAGATGCCAACTTTTAGTGGATTATCCAATCTGCAATTTGCATTCTTAGATTTCAATGAATTTGACACCATCCCTTTTGATTTCTTCAATGGACTTAGGAGTGTACGTGTGCTGGCTTTGGATGAAAATCCCTTTAATAAGAGTTCTGGTTGGATTATACCTAGTGAGGTAGCAAAGTGTTCCCAGTTGGTGAACTTTTCTTGCTCAGGTTGTAATATAGTTGGGAGAGTGCCCGATTTCTTTGGGAAGTTTCCATCACTTGATTCGTTGAGGTTGTCGTATAATAGGCTGATTGGGGGCATACCATCTAGTTTTAGTGACTCTATGTTGCAGGTTTTGTGGCTGAATGATCAAGATGGAGATGGCATGATTGGTACTATTGATGTAATTGGGAGTATGGTTGGGCTAAGCACGGTTTGGCTCCACGGTAATCAGTTTTCCGGATCGATTCCTGATGATATTGGGCGTTTGACTTCCTTAAGAGAGCTAAACCTCAACAGGAATCGCCTCGTTGGGATGATCCCTGCGAGCTTAGCTGATATGAATCTTGAGTTGTTGGATTTGAACAATAATATGTTGATGGGTCCAATCCCAAAGTTTAGATCTGCAAATGTGTCTTATGCATCGAATTCGTTCTGTGAATCTGATCCGGGCAAGCAATGTGCACCTCAAGTAAATGCCCTTTTGGATTTCCTTCATGGTGTGAGCTATCCCGAAAGGCTTGCATCCGAATGGACCGGGAATGATCCTTGCGGAGGACCTTGGTGGGGGATCAGCTGTAGTTCAGGAAAGGTTTCTGTTGTGAATTTGCAAAAACTTGGGCTTAATGGCACGCTTAGCCCTTCACTCGGGAACTTGTCTTCACTTCTTGAAGTTCATTTGGAAGGGAATGATCTTCATGGCAGAGTTCCTGCAAGTCTAGCTCAACTGACATCACTGAGATTGTTGAACCTAAGTGGGAACAACTTTGAGCCACCATTGCCAAGATTTGGCGATGGTGTACGCGTGATAACGGATGGCAATCCGCAGCTGCAACCTGCTAAACCACAACCCAAGAAATCCCCCTCACCAGCTGCTCAACCACAACCGCAGCTTGCCCCTTCTCCAGACAAAGGTCTTGGATCTCCACCTAATGCTCCTTCATATAGTAATGACGTGCAACCATCTAAACACGCCCCACCTTCGCCTGACAAGTCAAGCCCCAAGTCACCTACTGCTGTGAATGAGCAGAAATCTGCAAGTTCTCCAAAATGGAGAGCTGTGATCATAGCAGCTGCAGTTTCAATCTCCACTGTTCTTATTCTTCTTGCAGTCCTATTGGGTGTCTTCTGTCATAACAAGAGGAAAAAGGCAGCAAGCCCTCCTTCTGGAGTTGTGTTTCATCCTAGAGACTGGTCGGGCAGCGATCACGTAGCAAAGATTGCAGTGACGAATGGCTCTGCCTTGAAGGATAAAAGTGGAGGTGGTGGATTGGATAATACTCGGATGACAGAGGCCGGGAAGCTGCTGATCTCTCTTCAGGTGCTCCGTGAAGTCACCAACAACTTTGCACCAGATAACGAGCTCGGGCGTGGAGGTTTTGGAGTGGTTTACAAGGGAGAGATGAAGGATGGTAGCAAGCTAGCAGTTAAGAGAATGGTAGTTGCAGCGGTGAGTAACAAGGCATTGGATGAATTCCAATCAGAAATCGCAGTGCTGTCAAACGTCCGCCATCGTCACCTTGTATCCCTTATAGGATACTCCGTTGAGGGAAACGAGAGACTCTTAGTATACGAATATCTGCCTCAGGGTGCTCTTAGTAGGCATCTCTTCCGTTGGGAGAGACTAGGATTGATGCCTTTGTCCTGGACGAAAAGGCTTATTATTGCTCTTGATGTTGCTAGAGCAGTTGAGTATCTTCACAGTTTAGCCCAACACAGCTTCATACACCGCGATCTTAAATCATCCAACATTCTTCTTGATGACGAGTTTAGAGCAAAAGTATCCGATTTCGGATTGGTAAAGCTGGCTCATGACAGAGAAAGCTCCATTGCTACTAAGCTTGCTGGCACTTTTGGATACCTGGCACCTGAATATGCTGGTAATAAATATTTTATCTTTCATTTGTCACTTTCAGTTTCTTGCACTGATCCTTGTCTTTATAATGAATTAGATTAATTGATGTAACGATATAGGATTAGATGAGAAAATAAGAAACATAAACATAAAGAAGATACAGATTTACATGGTTCATCTACAAATCACAGATCTCAAAGACCACATATATGTAGTACGAAAATAATACACCAAATTGGGCTTCAGGCCTAATACTGCGTACAGTTTGGGCTGAGATACCCCGACTGCAGAGTGGGAGATTACATTAATTTCCCCTGTTATTTGCAGTTTCTTGATAAGTGTCACATGTTATTTGCAGTTTCTTGCACTTGTCATATAATTTGTCCTAATCTTTATCTTGTGATCTTGAATTTTTTTCTTGCCCTTGTAGTATTTAACAATGTGAACCTTACTTGTTATAAATGGCTGTGCTAACTGTGTTCCGTGTTCGATTCTTTCTCTCCAGCAACGGGAAAGATCACCACAAAGATCGACGTGTTCAGCTTTGGAGTGGTGCTGATGGAGCTCTTGACCGGACTAATGGCACTTGACGATCAACGTGATGAGGAAAAACGATACTTGGTGGAGTGGTTTAGGCAGATAAAACCCGAGAAAGCATCACTCCTCGCCTCCATTGACCCGGCTCTAGAGGAAGCAGAAGACATCTCCGAGTCCATCTACTATGTGGCCGAGCTGGCTGGGCACTGCACTGCACATGATCCAAATCATCGGCCCGACATGGGGTATGCAGTAAATGTGCTGGCACAGTTGGCTGGAAAGTGGGAACCGTACGAGGAGAGTGACGAGTTTAGTGGCATTGACATGTCGTTGCCTCTTCCCCAGATGCTAAAAGGGTGGAAAGAAGAAGCAGATGTGCTAGATCACAGCGGTGCAAGCCAAGATAGCGAAGGAAGTATTCCTGCTAAGCCGTCGGGATTCGCAGACTCGTTCACTTCTACCGATGGTCGCTAAGTTATCGGAACGTTGCTGGTTTGTTGGAAATGCTGATCTGGTTTTGTAAAGGAGCTAAGGTTGATTGCATTGACACGAACTAATACTATGTGTAGATAATAGGGAAGGTGGTGTTCAAGTGTTTTAAGTCTGCTGTTTTGCTTATATATCAATTTTCAAACTCTTTCTACACTAATCGGTTATTTAGGATCATTTCATTAGGCAAGTGAAAGTTGTGGAACTATTGACAGTTTATGTATTACCAAAAAGACCAAACGAATTATCGTCTCTTTCTCTCAGTTTGGTTTAGTGTACTTGAAACATGATCCGCGAGAAATTAAGAGAGCATAATACCAAATCAACAAATGGTTATATATAATTTACAAAAAAAGAGGAATTTATTGATATCTATCGTTTTTGAATAATGATGCTGATTTTGTTGAGTCTTCTTCGACTGCATTTAAAATTTACACAAGCCTTCAACATATGAGTAATTTTTTCATAAGGTTTGATGTGCATACATAGATAAGTCAATGCATCTAGATGTGGGAATCATAGACGCCCATAATTGAGTATATGAGTTTATTGAGAGCGTAAACGATGTAATCCTTTTGTTTTTGTTTTTGTTTTTTTCATATTGGGCTTCTGTGAGAGAAAGCTTGTGAAAAAAGAAACTTTCAATTTAAGGATTTACAGCTCTCATGGATAGTGTGAACTCAATTTCAAGTTCATTTAGGTAAGTGTAGATGAATGATGAGATAAGCCCCCAGACGTAGATGTATTTTCACCGAATTGGATTATTAATTTTGTGTCTTTGTACATCCATATTTATATCTTGTTTCAAATTTTGTTTCACTCACAATGAAACGACCACAAGTTAAGTAATCTCAAAAGTAGGGGTGAGAATCGCGATGGGACCGGGACTCATCCCGATCCTGAAAAATGCCAAATTTTTGGTCCTGGTCCCAAATTCTCACCCATACTCAAAAGTGAAACACCTGATATGTAGGATTTGATTTATCGTTGAAGAAGTTGTATTGTGTATTTATTTAGGGCATGTTTGGTAGTCATGATAGGATATAATATACGATTAAATTTGTATAATGTATAAATATTATTTTAATCTCATCACTTCATTATGATTAAAATATAGAAAAAAATTGTGATTTTGGCACGGGTCTAGTATTTAATAATGGACCAATGTATTAATCACATTCTTACCAAAAATATAATTTGGTAAGATAATTTAATCTAATCCATCGATGTATGAATACAAATCTTTGCAATAAAAGATTAATTAATTATGTGGAGCGATAAAGGGTGCGTATTTACTAGATATTGGGCCGTTACAAGGCCCATATTT
The DNA here is from genome assembly GCA_026898415.1 of Leonotis leonurus. NCBI lineage: Eukaryota > Viridiplantae > Streptophyta > Magnoliopsida > Lamiales > Lamiaceae > Leonotis > Leonotis leonurus. Next base: position 4,511,297 of record JAPKLX010000003.1, on the reverse strand, counting down.
TATTATAAAACATAGCAAGGTGCTCAAAATGGACCAATTTCTATTTCCCAGTTGAAAACAAATGTGAAGCCTTACCGACAGTATTATTACAAGTCCTAATTTTATTAATTCTATTAGTGGAGAGTTTGTTTTATCAAATACTAAAACTAAAAGTAGTGGATCCATCCATCATTAGATTCTTCTAATGCTTACGTACCGTGTCTTCTTGCTGCCTCCTAATTATTGACAAAGGAAGAAGCATTGATTAATGAAAATTCATCATTGGAAGTTGCTTCTCCACTAGTATTATAAATTACTACTATATGATTGTGATGATTATCATGATTTGATTACCCAATTAATTATTGGGTGGTAGGGTTTAGAGGTTGGGTAAATGCTACAAACTTCTTTCATCAGCTCAGATTTTGTTTAGTTTTCTAATTACCCAAAAAGTAGTATGTTTTCTTGTGCCAATTAATTAATGGTATCGATTGGTATGGCCTTTTCAAGCTTATCGATAACAGTTATAAAGTCTTGAAAATATAATGCACTATAAAGTCTTTAATAATTAGTTGAGACTAATTAGTCGTTCCAATTTTCAGATGTTCAGAAAGAATCACTTAAAAAAATTTAATTTAATTTATATCTATTATAATTATGGGGTGAGACAATTAAAGATGTCAACTGATAAACAATTACTCCTTCAAACTTCAACGCTGTGATTATGATAATACAGTCTTCCTCCTAGAAAATTGTGTGCTGATCATTAATCAATGTACTTAACTACTTATTATTTTATGAGAATACGCAATACTTTTAGCTCTCCACCATAATTAATTACAGCCAAAAAATTATTCCATTTACCACTTTACTCAAAAACCCTTGGATCTCCAAACTAGTAAATGTATTTATTTAATTATTAACCTATTAATAGCAATAGTTGCATCTTCTCCTGTTCTTCATACATATTGTATGTGTATGATGTGAGAGGGTACAAAATTAGCAAAGACAGAAGTATTTAAATTTGTTTATGATGATTTGCAATAATTGTAATTCTTGTTCTTCTCCCTAAGTGTCGGTTGTGTGTATTTATTCTGATATTACTCGCATTTTTAAATATTCTAATCAAATTTAAATTTAATATATATATGAGAATAAACACCGATTACAAATTATAACACGTGCTGCACCTATGCACATGATAATTAACGCCAGGAAGTAATTAAACATACTCTTCTCTGTTTTTTTATAAGTATCATTTTTTTATTTTTTAATAAGTGTTTCATTTTAAAAATCTAGACAAAAAATATATAAGTGTTCTCATTTTACTCTTATTTAATATTTTTATAATATGAAAGTAAAGTGTATAGATGCATTTATAAAAATGTAAATATAATAAATTAATGAGATTATATAAGTAAATGTAATATTTCATTAGTATGTATAAATAAATGAAATAGGACACTTATTAAAAAATAGAGACATTAAGTGTTACGGAAGCCAGAAGAAGTGGGCCCACACACATATGATATTTATACCTGGGCAATGCATTAACTTTAATTTAGTTAAGAGCATCCAGTATTATTATAAGTAGTTGCCAATTGGCACAAATTCAATCATCTTTAATTACTAGTAATTGATTTTCCACGTACTTATATCTATCTAGCTACCTACTACTCCACACCAAACCGCTGCCACTCATGCCTACGGCAGCAAATGAAGCAAATTATTCATCAACTAATTCAGGCTATTCAGGCTCGACTCGATAAAATTTTATTTTAAATTCGTTCATTTATTAAACGAATCGAAATTTGAGTTTCGAATCGAGTTTGGATAATTTTTCGAGTTGAACTCTAGTCTAAAGGTGTTCGGTTCGAAAAATTCGCGAAGAAGTTTGAATTTAATTTAACGAACCTAATTTCGAATAGTTCACGAACTTTGTTAAAGAGCTTGTTCACGAACTTAAAAAATGAATCGAGCTTCAAATAATTTGCGAACTTTATAGACGAACTAGTTCACAAACTTATCAAATTAATATGAAAATATATATATTAACAAAATAATTTAATAAACGAGCTTTTTAACGAACTCAAATATTAATTTAACAAACTCGGGCCAAATTCGAACTCGTATTCGAATTTACTATTAAATCAAATAATTAACGAACTGAACTCGAGCTTGATTTTCATAACTCGAACCGAACTCGAGCCTTCAAATTTTTAAATGAATCGAACTTGAGCCTAACACTCAAAATATTGGTTATATATGTATTTTATAATAAATACATAGCCAATATCGTATATTTATTTGCATAAAATATATGACAGTGATAGGATAGAGCCCAGCAGCTAGGCCCAAAAGCCCAGAAGCCCAGTTACTGCGGCCCACTTGATATAAACCGCCTCTATGTTATCTATAAATAGCTAGATTAAAGGGGGATTGATACATTCTGTAATTTTAGCTCTCAAGCTCTCAAAAGCTTCATAATAAAAGCTCTCCTCTCCCCGTGGACGTAGATCTATTTTAAAGATCGAACCACGTAAATCTCGCGTGATTTACTTTCTAATCATCGTGCAAACCTCACCTCGAAAATCGGTGATCGATCACTGGCGCCGTCTGTGGGAACCATATAAATTTTGTGAGTTCGATCCAGATTTCTGAAGTAAAAATACGATGGTTGGAGAAGTGCCGAAGTGCCAAACTCCTGACGAAGTCACCTCGTCACCTCGTCACCACGGCACAGCAGCCCAGAGGTCACCTCGTCACCTCGACACAGCAGCCCAGAGGTCACTTCGTCACCTCGGCACAGCAGCCCAGAAGTCACTTCGTCACTTAGGCTTTAACTTCGTCCTTAGACGAAGTAGCCACTTGAAAGCCTAAACTTCGTCCTTAGACGAAGTGGCTACTTCAAAGCCAAAACTTCGTCCTTAGACGAAGTGGCTACATCAAAGCCAAAACTTCGTCCTTAGACGAAGTGGCAAAGCCAAAACTTCGTCCTTAGACGAAGTGGCTGTTTTAAAGCCCAAACTTCGTCCTTAGACGAAGTGGCTACTTGAGAGCCTAAACTTCGTCCTTAGACGAAGTGGCTACTCGAAAGCCTAAACTTCGTCCTTAGACGAAGTGGCTACTTAAGGCTTAAACTTCGTCCTTAGACGAAGTGGCCACTTGAAAGCCTTAACTTCGTCCTTAGACGAAGTGGCTACTTAAGGCTTAAACTTCGTCCTTAGACGAAGTAGCCACTCGAAAGCCTAAACTTCGTCCTTAGACGAAGTGGCTACTCGAGAGCCTAAACTTCGTCCTTAGACGAAGTGGCTACTCGAGAGCCTAAACTTCGTCCTTAGACGAAGTGGCTACTCGAAAGCCTAAACTTCGTCCTTAGACGAAGTGGCTACTTAAGGCTTAAACTTCGTCCTTAGACGAAGTGGCCACTTGAAAGCCTTAACTTCGTCCTTAGACGAAGTGGCTACTTAAGGCTTAAACTTCGTCCTTAGACGAAGTAGCCACTTGAAAGCCTAAACTTCGTCCTTAGACGAAGTGGCTACTCGAAAGCCTAAAACTTCGTCCTTAGACGAAGTGGCTACTCGAGAGCTTAAACTTCATTCTTAGACGAAGTGGCTACTCGAAAGCCTAAATTTCGTCCTTAGACGAAGTGGCTACTCGAAAGAAAGAAGTTCGTCCAAACTTCGACCTCGTCTACAGAAGGAAGCTCGGCAATCACATCGACCTCGTCAAGATCTTCACCTCGTCGATGATCTTCTTTTGGGGGGGGATGTGATAGGATAGAGTCCAGCAGCTAGGCCCAAAAGCCCAGAAGCCCAGTTACTGCGGCCCACTTGATATAAACCGCCTCTATGTTATCTATAAATAGCTAGATTAAAGGGGGATTGATACATTCTGTAATTTTAGCTCTCAAGCTCTCAAAAGCTTCATAATAAAAGCTCTCCTCTCCCCGTGGACGTAGATCTATTTTAAAGATCGAACCACGTAAATCTCGCGTGATTTACTTTCTAATCATCGTGCAAACATCACCTCGAAAATCGGTGATCGATCAGACAGTACAAAATACTGAATGAGATATTTACAGTAAAATGAAGGGGACTTCTCCTAATAATATAATTACACCAGAATTGTATTGAGATAGTGAAATTAGGTAGGTGTGAGGTGGGGTGGTTGTGTATAATATGTTAATAGATTATTAATAGATGACGACTGATCAATGTATTTGTAGGGTTTATTATTTCATCCATTTCATATTATAACTTGTTTTTGCACTTTAATACCTGTTTGTTTATTATTATAAACCTTTTCATGTCATTCTATTCTTTTTAATCATTTAATGTTTACCAATAACTTTTAATTACTGCAAAAATTATGTTTAAGTGATACTAATATTCTGATTGAACACACAATGGTTATTATATATAAATCATCATTCATAAAATATAAAGATTAATAATTAAAAAATTATTATTTATCTATCAAATAATTTGTAGGCGAATTAATAAAGTCTGCCGCATACGAATAATCATACATTTTTATATGTTATGATCAATTTGTTTTATACTAGAACATTAATGGTGAAATATGTGAATAAAGAAAAAAAAAGACAAAATAGTAAAATTTTAAGAATTAATTTTATTGAAGTTAATTAAACTAAAATGTGAGTGTGACGTAGCTGCCTATTTGGATTCTACTGATGAGGAGATAAATTTTGGCACCATTCTATTAAAAATACGATTAATTACTATTATACAATACATTATTAGATAATCCCACCCTTTTTATATTATAATAGCAACAATTATCCCACAATTTTAATTCTTAAAAATAGACAAAATATTAACACATTATTTATCAATAGGAACTTAACGAACACCATGCAAGAAACTCCATTAATGGGACTAACTAATCATATATTTCCATCTAATTTATAATTATTTTATCAAAGCTTATTGCATAATTTAATGTCAATAAATCTCCATCTCTTACGAAAATTGAATTTTTATTACTTATTTTGATCATTCATAAAAAATATATTTCTTTTATTTTAGATATAATTTGATAAAATACTTAATATTTTTAATCTCACATATATTTTACTTTGTTGATTTCTTGCCCATTAAAAATACATTTTCATGTTTTTTTTAATCTATACTAATTATCTTACAACACACTTTTAATAGAAAGAAAGAGAGTTAATGAAATGCATAATTCATTAAAAAAAGAAAGTATATAAAAAGATTATCTTTATATAATCAATCTCGATCATACACGCATGCATTTAATTAAATATCAAATAAAATACTCCGATTTCCTATAGGCTATACATAAATGGGAAAGTATTGTGAAAGTACATGAAATATATTTATTTTGAGATATATAGTGTCCCGTTTTACTACAGTTTGCACATTTTAAAAAATAGTAAAAAGTCAATACACAAAATACAAAATGTTGTAACATAATATAATTAAATAAGCAAATAAAAACAAGAACGTAAAAAATACAAATTTACGTAATTCATTAATTAACTAACTTGAATTAAAGTTTACCAGAGTTGAAAGAGAATAATACTTTCAAAAAAATTATACTCTTATTACCACTAAAAAAAAGTATTATCTTTTACTTTTTAGATATAATTTCGTAAGATATTTAATAATCTAAAATCAATATATATTATATTTCGCGAATCTCATTTTTTTTTTTTAAATTTATAATTAAAAAATATCAAATCTCTTGACAATACATTTTTATGGAGTAATAAAGTATTTCATCCGTCCCAACTTGGCACAATTATCTTATTTGGACGTACACTAAATTTGACACATTCCTAAAATAGTAAAAGTTACCCTTTAAAAAAGATATGAATCCTATCACTTTTATCACTCTTATACTACTTTATACATTCTTCTTAATAACCATGCAGGGTGTAGTATTTATGATAAAACTTTGATAAAGAGATAGTTGACCAAAGAAGAGTCAACCGAGCATGTGGCACGTGCGAAGCACATGATGGCCAGTGGAGCATAGCACGTGCTTATCTTCTGTTCTGCCTCCTCTATTAATGCACCATTATTGCTCTATATATTTCTTACTTCTCCTTTACATCTCATTTATTACACGATCATTTTTGTGTTCTTTTTTCCTTTTTAATCCTTAACACAGACTACACTTATAATATTTTCTCTCTTTCATTTTTGGCCTATTGGATAAAAAATATCTTAAACTATTTTAAAAGTTTGTAAATTTTAATTTTATATGTAATATAAATTAATTTCTTTTTCATTTGCAACTCTTACATAAACGTTAAATTTTTTATTAAAAATTCTGACATGACAAACTGAAGTCCTGCGTGGCGATAACATTTGTTAACACAAGCAAAATTTATGCTATTTTCATAGCTTACTAAATGACCTTAAAATGACGTCGTTTGGTTTCGAAACTATAGATTCAATATTTAATTTAGGGTTGTGTTATTTGAAATATTTAGAAATACCGAAATGAGATTATTTTTTATAATGTGTTAAGTTGTGTCGAGAATTTAATTCAATTAATTAAAATTCGTTTGTGGTTTTGAATCTCAAACATATCTTGTAATAGGATATTATAAATTTGGGACACTAGCTAGATTTGTAATTCATCTCTTTGCCTTATTTTGTTGTAATTTTGTTATTTTGTAGTTTTGTTATTTGTTGACGGGTTGCACCTTTGTAATGCAGTTTTGTAAATTAAAATTAACGTAATTTAATTTTATAAATTGAACATTCTTTCAAAGTTTGAACTTTTCCACCGTTTGCGGTAAATACAATTTAACGTGTCCACGACTTATGTGACCAATGCCACATTAACATACAATTGACTATAATTTTAATTTTTCTTTTATTTTATATTGAATATATTAGATTATCATAATCAATAAATTATATTTAGAAAATGAGAACTAATAGATTGTTTATTAAAAATTCTTCACCCGTTTAACTTATTTAGACATGTTTTTTTATTGTGTTCAATTATTTAGTCACATTTTTTATTTGACAATTTTTAAAACATAAATAACCTCTTTTAAAATTCATTACGACTAAATATGAGTTTGCGTGTCAAAAATAAATATGTTCAAATAAATGAGAAAAGTGAAATATATTTATTTAGACCCCATATCACATCATTTGCGAGTGTATCCATAAACTGATGATATATATATATATATATGTGAAATAGATCAAATAAAAATAGTTATGTATGAGTTAACTAATTAAAAATAAATCTTGACTGATAAATTATTTATATCGATGGTTCAGATTTATTTTTAGTTAGCACAAACAGATCTATTTTCATTATAATCATCCCCAAGAAAAATATCAAATAAAAGATAATTTTGGTATATATCTTATTTAAAATATTTTCTCTCTAAAAACAGTCTCTATTTTTATCATATTTTTCATCCAAACAAACTCCCTGTTTTTACGAGTAAAATATTATTTTAACTAAAAATAAATCTTAATCATCCATATTTTTCATCCAAACAAACTCCTTGTTTTTAGGAATAAAATATTTTAAGTAAGATATATACCAAAATTATTTTTTAATCTGTACCATTGACCTAAATAATGCAACAATGAAAAATTATTTTTAGTTAGCTCATACAGAACCATTTTTATTTGATCTCATTCCTATATATATATATATATATATATAATGGTGCTTCAATGAATTTCTAAAATCATCTAATTGTACTAGTATATGATTTCAATAAAACTCAAATGGAAATAAGGGTAATGTCTATATATATAAGCTGATTTCACTTCCTATTTAAAATAGTTATCCACTTCTGACCGACACCTTCTCTCCACAATCTTAAAATACAGTCACTTCCGACAAATAATTGCATACATTTATATGTATTATATTTATATACCAATCATATTTTTCTCTATAATTGCAATTTTAAGACCGATCAGCATCACTCGACAAGTTAATTTATCTGTTTCTTCTTGTTTGAAAATGACGTGCAAAAGACATTCGTTTCAATTTTGGCTTATTGAGTAAAAGCCATAACTATTTCGTTATTCCATACCCAATTATATCAAAATCATGGAATTTGAAACATTCCATTTTAACCGCCCAAACAAAATCTATCCAAGTTTAGTTATCATTGAAGTAATTATTATGTTCAATAAATCTAAATGGTCGTACATAAAAAAAAGTAAGCTGTTTATAAAAAATTTACATTTACATTTTCATTTAGGATTTATTATTAAGATATAGTTGAAAGAATTCCCATAAGGCCCTAATATTTAGCTACCTGCTACACACACAATTATGGTTGAGAATATTTTTTTTTCATCTATTTATATTATTTCACTATCGGGATGTGATTGGAAACGAGCTATTTAAATTAAATTAAATGTTAGTATTTCATTGTATTTTGTGCATTAGAAAAACAATAATAGCAATAAAATGGCCAATTATTGTGTGATTTGACAGCTAAGATTAATCAGAAAAATCGAATCGACGGTTGTGAGGAACCCAGGTCCCATACGTTATATGCAAAGCACAGTTTGAAATATTAAAAAAGTATTGAAAAAACAGCTGGTATCTGTCGGCAAATTACTTGCTAAAATTTGCCCTTTCTTTCGTAGAGTTAGTTATCTATATTACGATTTTTTTACAGTAAAATACTTTTTTTTACCATTGACTTACCAATTTCTGATTCATATAAACGGGTTACGGGATGGATTGAGTCGTGACTCGTGAGGGTTTTTAGATAATATGAATGCTTTCAAAATGGGGACTCTTATTGATTTTTGTAATTTTTTGGTATAAGTTTATAGCATTTTAAGAGTTTTGTATAAATAATTTGCATATTTTAATTTTACATATGTAATCAAAATGTAAATCAATATTTAAGAAATACAAATTAATATTAGAAAAAATAATTATTAATTGAAAAAAATTACTTTACCTAAAGAAAATTAAAAGTATACTACTACTATTACTTTAAAAAACGAATGCAGGAGTTTTTAAAGATTTTTTTGTCTAATAAAATAAAATTAAAGAAATATTAAGGGGGTAATGATTTTCTTTCGAAGTGGTTAAATAGATATTTGAATGTCAAGTATAACTCGTAATAAAATAAAATTAAAAGAAAAAATTTACTCCCCCTCCCAAACTCCCTAGTGTGAGCTCTTAAATACGTGAACACCGCAACCGAGAGTCTCGCACTCCCTCTCCCGAACTCCCTAGTGTGAGCTTTTAAATACGAGCTTGATTCCCAAATTTTGCACAATCCCAAATGCGCGGCTCTCGCCCAAACTCGAGCTCCCGACGAGGAGCCTCGTCGCGAGCTCTTTCATTTAGCTTAATATTATATATTTTTAAATTAAATTACACAATATTCTACTTTATTAAATTTTAATCAAAATTTATTATAAGGTTGACACTAAAAAAGATGTTATAATAAAAAATCGAAATCTATTATATTCCTACAAGCAAATTATGTAGACCTGAATGGATTGGACAATCAGGTCCGGTTTAGCCGGTGGTTGGGATCAAGTCATGTCTCATCTTTGAAATGTGCTATGTCAATTTAACCGTAAACGTAGACGTGTCATAAAATCTTTGTTGGACGGCCTAAGCCGACTCGTTTTGTTTGACAAATCTATTTACAAAGAAAGACATGTTTGCATAAAACTACTTTACACTACCGACTAAATTAGATCAAGATAACTCTAGTCACCTCCATATTTTCTTCTAATCAATTAGGGTTTGAATAATTTAATGAATGAGGTAAAAAAAATTATGGATAGAAATGAGAAGATTTAAAAGGTGGTTATTTTATCAATTATATTAATCAAATCAAACAATTCTTTTAAAATTTTCAATGCTCAATTCTCATACATAATCCTTCATATCAAACCAAATCAAACACTTATTATGCCCCTCGTAGTCATTAAAATTTAGATGATTATATAATCACTCATTTGAGTGATTAAGATAACATATGAAAAGATTAAATTTCTAAATAGAAATAAGAAATGAAGAATTATGGATAGAAATAGATAAATTTAAAGAATTATATTATTAATCTAATCAATTTCTTAGTGAATTAAATAACCTTAAAGTTGAGGAACATTAATCGGAGCATCTTATTATAGCAATAGAAACTGCAAAAAGGGATCATTAATCGGAGCATCTTATTGTAGCAATAGAAATTGCAAAAAATATGTATAGTATTGTTAAAAAACTTTGCCAACAATTCTCTTTTGTTCATATAAAATTCATTTTCATTTGATTGGCGGCTCACAGAAGATACGATAGGCCTTGTCTCAGTGAATAACTTCCTCCCTCAGCCCATTTTGGACACAAAGTAGTTAGAGCCAAAGTAACATCACCTGCTACCTTTAGCCTCACCCGACCCGCCCCGACCCGCTCCGACCTAACTATGATTAAACACATTTAAACCATGTTTAAATCAAAGCTGCTAATCTTTTCTCTCCACACATCAAAATACTTCAAAGTTAATCCAAAAATAGAGAGAGTGAGAAAAACACACACACACACAGAGGAACTACAGCTTTCTTTTTGGTTAAGCGGCCATTAAAGAAGTCCTATTTTTGGCCTGCCAAGAAGGCCAAGTTGGTTCGTACTTGTTTAATTACTGAAAAAGCTTCAGTTCCAACAACCTAGTGCTCATTGTCAGTCTGTGCATTTGCTTTTCCTCTGTAGTCTGATTGATTCAGTGTGTGCATTATTTGGAATTTTATCTGTTAACGGACAGGGGAAGCGGCAGAAGATCGTAAAATTAGGTTACTGTCATTGCAACATTGTTTTGCAATATGCGTTCGCCTTATGTTTAGAGACGAAGCAGTTTGACTTGGTGCGAGAATCAAAGTTTTAAGCGGCGGAGATTCCTCTATGTTTGAGGATTCTATGATTCAGTGGGATTCTGCATTTGCCCTTTTTGGCGCATCAGTCTAGAAATTCAGAAACTTAAAGAGAGAAAGAAAGTGAAAGAGACAGAGAGGAGCGGTTTGATTTTGGGATTTAAAACTGGGGAAGATGGAATCGAAAATGGACCGGTATGAGATCATGGAGCAGATTGGGCGTGGAGCTTTCGGTGCTGCCATTTTAGTCAATCACAAATTAGAAAGGAAAAAGTACGAGTTTCCAATGGAACAATGTCATGATAGTTTTTCAATTTATGCCAAAATTTATGATTTTTGTGTTCTTTCTTCTTCTTTTTCCTTTTTCTAATGTTGGCTCACGCTCACGCAGGTATGTGCTCAAGAAGATTAGGTTGGCTCGACAAACGGAGCGTTGCCGGAGATCAGCTCATCAAGAGGTGAAACTTCTTTTCTTTTCTTTTTCTCTTTTGAATATTCTTGGACTTCATTTGACTTGTTCCGATCGGCTTAGTTAATGTTCTCTATACTTTATTTGTTTGGTCAACTCTTTAACTTTGATTTGAAAATACATTTGCTAGTAAATCTGGTGTTGTTTATGTAGTTTTTATACCTGTCATTGTTTTTGGAATATTGACTGCAATTTTAGTAGTGCCTTTTACTATCTGTCTGAAAAATGTTTTAGTAAATGAAGTGAACTTTTTTACGTGTGGCGCATTCTCAATTTCTCAGTCCAATTCTAGCATTCAGGAGTTTCAACAATCTTGCTGGAATTCACGGAGAATTTTCTCATCTTTCGTGTGCCATAATCACACATTTTCTTGTCAATGTGTACCAGCGCTTGTTGAGGAACTGATATAAGTGTTTCCTGGCTGTTTAAAATATGCAGATGGCTTTAATTGCACGAATACAACATCCATACATTGTTGAGTACAAGGAAGCATGGGTAGAGAAGGTAATTCTCATTGCAATTTCCAATTTATAGTTTCTAATATAATGCCATGACGGATTTTAGCCTTTTGTGAATTTTCCTTATATAAGTTCTCTTTACTGAACTATATCTTGTAAAAAAACAGGGTTGCTACGTCTGCATAGTTACTGGCTACTGTGAGGGAGGCGACATGTAAGTGTTGTCATAATGCAATTCTAACCAGGCAGTTGAATATATCTTTATACTCATAGTTTCTTATTTCAACACGAGATTTGATGAGTTATTTGTAACAGGGCTGAACTGATGAAGAAAGCCAATGGCCAGTACTTTCCGGAGGAGGTTTGAGTTCCTCCATTCAGACATATTACTCTTTTCCACCTATATTGCAGGAGTTGAGAAATATGATTTTTTTGTTTAATCATGGACTCTCTGTAGAAACTGTTGAAGTGGTTCACTCAACTATTATTGGCAGTTGAGTATCTGCACTCCAACTATGTTTTACACCGGGATCTCAAAGTAAGCATCATCAACTTGATTCCTTATAATGTTTCACTTCCTTTTATAGTTTTATGAGTTTCTCTGGGATTCATCTCCTTAACACTTTGTTGCAGTGCTCAAATATCTTTCTTACCAAAGATCGAGATGTTCGTCTAGGTAAGTGAAGAAAGGAACCTAATTCTATCATCTTACCAAAGAACCTAGTAATGTACAGTAATAAAGGGAAATATATCAATCTTATCCTGAACATAGAAATAGTAAGAAAAATCTATGTAAAATGATGCTGATTAGAAGATGAAAATACAATTCATGGAGGAATGCATGCAAAACATGTCTAGTGAATTTACTGAATTTTCTTCTTATGTCATGGCTCTCTTTCCATGAAAAAAGGAACTATAGAATAACAATATCACCCAAGCATCATGTTTCTTAAGGCATGATGCTAAGAGGGAACGAGAGCTATATAATAAGAATTTCTCTCTCTTAGCATTGGCTTTCTGTTTCTGACAAAGAATCTGAAATCATGCAGTAAACTTAGGATTTCATTGTGCTGAACTTCAGAACTTTACAAACTGAATTGAATGTACTATTTATCTTAAATCTTTTGGTTTGAGCAGGTGATTTTGGGCTTGCTAAAACTTTGAAGGCAGATGACTTGGCTTCTTCAGTATGTATTTGACATTAACACATACACACATATATCTTCATTGTTTAAACTAATTATAGTTATGAAATTATTTAATGCTATGTACTGTATTTTGCTTGTTTTTCCCTTGGTTGTTTTGTTGGAATCCTGCCGACTGTTTATTGTTTAGGAAAGGAGATATAATGTATACTTAAAAAATTGACACATGTGCTTTCTTTCACATTTTGAGTATGCAGGCTTAATACATCTGTGAGCAAAGAAAGTATATAACCTACAGAGGCTGCAATTAAAAACTTCTCATGAAATTAACTTTACAGTGCGTAGCAGACTTATAGTAATTCTTTGTTTCAATAGTTTATTGCCTACATAATTCATTCATAACTACTTCATTATAGGTATTTGCTGCATAAGCCCCTTGATCAGTGCTAAGGTTTCTGGGAAATGATTTAAACTAAGTCTAAAGGAAAATATTATACAGAAGTAATTTCAGAACTGAAATTGCTTGTGGGAATCTGCCCTGTAAGATTATTCAAATTTATAAATTCTGCTCTAGATTGTTAAGAATGATTTTACATACGAGCTTATTGTCCTAAAGCAACCAATGCTGTAATGCATTTCATGTAGCATAGCAATATATTTTAGAACACCATACTTTTGTTCTGTTTTACTAAGCAATGATTAGTACTTCTCTGAAATTCTGCTGTTTTCTTCTTATCGTTTGCTCAGGTTGTTGGAACTCCCAATTACATGTGTCCTGAACTTCTGGCTGACATTCCATATGGATTTAAATCTGACATTTGGTCTCTTGGTATGTTAATGGCCAATTTCTCTTAAACTCCTGCTGTATCAGGCTTGTCATTTTATTATGTTTCATTTGTCAATTAGGTTGCTGTATGTATGAAATGGCTGCTCATCGTCCTGCTTTCAAGGCTTTTGTAAGATTTCAAGTCATTTTGTTGCATATTTTCGTATATGTTTTCTGTTTCCATTGCAAAATTTAGAAAATCATTGTTATATCCCTAAAAGTAGGCATGCAACTGTGATAAGCTGAAGCATTTTTTTTGTCTGTTCTCCAAATGTATATTCCCTCTGGCTTGTCTTTCTAATGAATAGCTGCATCTGCATTTCAGGATATGGCTGGATTAATAAGCAAGGTTAATCGATCATCTATTGGGCCATTGCCTCCTTGCTACTCCCCATACTTGTAAGCAAGTTTTGTTTATGTTGGTATATATTTTATTTACATTTGCATTTCCTTTTGCTTTGTGGCGATCTGTTATGTTTTTCACAGAAATGCAATATAACATTATTTTAATCCCTTTATGCAATTCAAGAGTTGAGAAAGTATGCATAATAGAAATAATTTTTGATAGTACTAAAAAAAGTACCCAGAATCATAACTCTAATTGTTTGTTCATGCTTATCATTTCTCTGGAGCAAGTGTAGACCAGAGTTGAAGTACAGAATCATAACTCAAATTGTGTTTTGTTTAACAGGAAAACGCTAATCAAGAGCATGCTAAGAAAAAACCCTGAGCATCGGTCAAGTGTAAGAACCTTGTCTAAGTTCTATCATATTTGTTCCTCTATGTAAGGAAGGCCTTCTGATAATATGATCTCAATATTTTGTCAGGCATCTGAACTACTAAATCACCCATATCTACAGCCTTACGTGGACCAATACCGCCCTTCTTATAAACCAATTGCTGCCATTTCTTCTGAGAAACATGCTTCTGCTCCTCGTGGAAGTAGAAAGAACATGGGTGAGAGCCAAAGTAGCAATAGTTCATGCAGTGACAGAGACAGCTTAGTTTCAAGTGAGAAGAACATAATGAACTGTTGCCATAAGGCCCCTGATTTGGAGACTGCTTCAGTTGACGAGGACCTTGATTTCAGGCTGGTTTCAAAGAGGGAGGGTCCACAAGAGATGGACTCATTGCCTATAACTATGTTGGAACATGATACTGGCATGCCACTACATGAGGAGCAGAGAAATAATGATGAAACAAAGCAGCCCAAAACTATTAAAAATATTATGATAGCTCTCAAGGAAGGCAAAAACAGAGAAAATAGTTCTCCAATGAGAACTAGCCATACAAAAGCAAGCAGTGCTAGCAACCCTAGAATAGTTATTGAAGCATCTCCAAGAGTCACAAAACCAAGTGGTATTAGATATAGTCCCAAGGGTAGTGCAGAAACACAAGAAAAGACGAATGCCGATTCCAATAAACGAGTACAAGGGACACCTTCCTTGAAGCATCAGGTACTTAAATTTTATACTTCACTTTTTCTTCTGCTCTCCTTCACTTTGATTGTACATGGTGTAAGCTCGGTTTATATTCTAATCGACTAACTTCTTTAGCTACCTATCACGGAAACCCCTCCAAAGACCAAACCTAGGTATGAGGGGATCCCTCCCTCTGGTCTTGTGAAGCCCATTGCTGAAGAAGGATCTTCGACAAGAACAAGACTGAAAACACCTCCTAGCCTGTCTAGAAGGCCATCATTTCCTGTACGCACGAGGCAAGTAGCACGAGACGTTCCCAATTGCACAAATGATAACCCAAAGACTGTTCCTGAATCTCCTGATGATGTTCAAGATCCTGAAATCAGGAAGTCAGTGCCTTATGGCTGCAGTTCACATATTACAAGGGAAAATATGCAGCAACCGAAGAGGTCTTTAACTGCAGCTTCTAGGAGAATGCAAACAGAGAGCAGCAACTCACCAGAGGTTCACAGTCCTGAGCAAGCTACCATATATGAGATTATTAACTCTCCTTTTCCTCCAGAAAGTGTAGGAGGTTGCTTCATGGAGCATCGTAAGGCCATTTGCCAAACTAGAAAACAGCAAGCTGTTGAAGTTGAAATAAACGAGTCTAGACCCAGCTGTTCCACCCTTTCCTCGTCACAATCTGAAGGAGTTGATAATTTATCACCTGGGTGTTGTGGGAATGTTAATGCATCTATAGTACGCTCCACCGAAAAATTACAAGAACGGTCAGATGATAAACTTATGAATGTCACTGCTCGTCATGATGAGAGAATGGGTTCTACTGCAGAAAATATATCTTTGGGTGGAGAAGATGCTGCGGCCATCAGCCCAAGAAGTAGTCCTAATCTTGTGATCAAGTCTGGCCTCACCTCAGCATCAAGTGGTGGTGATGAGTTCATGATCAAGAAACTAGTTTCTTCTGAGTGCTTTTCCTCTGCCATCCCTTCCATTTCACCGAACCAGAAAAATTTGTCGACAGACAGAGAATTTGTGGAGCAAAATGCAGTTAAAGAAATGCAGGCTGTTGCCAATACCCCACTAGCTCCGAATGAAGTGATTCATGTTGTCTGTAACAGCAGCGTCCAAGCTACAATCGAGCATCCAGTGGCACAAAACATGGATCAAGATTTGGATGATCAAAAGACTATAAATGTGGCCAGAGATGAGGTTAGTGTGAAATATGAACCTTCTTCATCTGCACCAAAAGCATCCATAGTGTGTGAAACTTTGCCTCCTAAACCGACATGCTCTCAGAATATAGCTCCTACTCCAAATCTCTTTGAAACCACTGTCACCAAGGAAATAGATGTCACGACCTCAACTACTAACCCTGTGGTTGCAAAGTCAGATAATTCTGAACCAGAAAAAGCAAACCCCTCTTCAGCTCGAGAGGAAGCACCGGCAGCAAAGGAAATTTTAGACGTGACTTCCTTCAGGCAAAGGGCAGAGGCACTCGAAGGACTGCTAGAACTGTCAGCAGACTTGCTTCAGCAGAATCGGATAGAAGAACTGACGGTCGTTCTAAAACCTTTCGGAAGGGAAAAGGTGTCTCCGAGGGATACAGCAATCTGGCTGGCTAAAAGTCTCAAAGGAATGATGCTTGAAGAAGGAGGCCGCAATTTGTAAATGCTGGTATATCTTTTCTCTCTTTTTCTTGCTCGTTACTTGAGGTATACGTATATAATTCCCATACTTTCTCCTGAAAGCCTAAAACCTGCTCTATTCTCCTTTTTTTCATTGGTCTCTTCGATTTTTTTCTTCCTATTATTCTTATATGCATTACATGTATATAATGCTGTAACTCAATGTGATTTTTGCCTTATCCTTGCAAAATGGTTAATGTTATGTAAAGCCATCTTTGCTTAATTTATTTGTGTGAAGATTGTTGTGATGTTGAGCTCATTCAATAAAGCTAGCTTGTGTTGCAATTGATGTCAGAAATTCAGCTGGTGATGCATGTCTAAGATTACATTGATATCGTATCTTTTGTCTGCATGTTTTATTAGAAATAAGAGAGAAAATATTATTAGGCATTGAATAAAAGATCATATTAAACTATTGAATCCAAAAAGGCTATATATTCTATGACTAATTAGGTATTTGAGTCTATTTAATCAAAAAAGGCTAAGGCCCATTACACTAAATCCAATGATTTCTGTAAAATAATATTTATGACTAATTAATCTTATTTTCTTTGGGTTTCAGGAAGAAATTCTTTTTCTTGTGGTAACTTAATTGGAATAGCCCCGTCGATTTTCTATTTCAAATATTTATTCTTTTTTATTAGATTATCAAAATGAAATACAACATTTACATACCTTTATTCTTTATTTATTTATTTTAGTTTTGCTACGCACTTATTGGTAGATGAATGGTAAAAGAAAACCCACAAAATTATACTAGTAACAAAAATGAATGAGCTCATTGTTCCAAAAAAAACAAAAAAAACAAAAACAAAAATGAATGAGCTCCAAAGAGGAGTATATTATTACTCACAATAAATGTAGGAGATAAGTTAAAAAGAAAAGGCCAAATTACGTTATATAAAATAAAGTGGTCTTTTTGAGGCGAAAACAAAGAGGCAATGAAAGGAAAAGGATTTTTGCCGTTTGCGCATATGATTGGTTGGGTTTTGACTTTGTAGTCATAATATTTAATATTTTTTCTCATTAATTATATATTTAAAATTTTGTCATTTGGTTTTGACCTTTGTAATCATAAAATCGGCAAGACCTATGTAATAATGTATAAACTATGAGATAATAATAGTATAATAATTGGTGGACCCACTTAGGAAACACCCCTACAATTATTCAGGACAAAAACCTAGTCATACTCATACAATACAACTTTAATTAAACAAATAAAGTACTTAAATGTTTTTAGAGCTGTTGAAAGTTAGACTTTCTTGTACTCAAATGGAGCAATACAATTACATGTGTATTGACTCAATCACCCAAGTGTTGATTAACGTGATTATTTTTAAGATTTTTAATTCGAAATTCACAATCATCAAATTACATTATATTAGAAAGAAAAAAACAATTACATTGCAGTAGGGAAATAAAGCAATCGATGTGATGTATTTATATATTTGTAATTTTCTCTATAAGAGTAAAAGCAAAAATAAACTAGTAGTATAATATGGAGATAATATCACTTAAATACACAACATGAGCTTATACCTTGACAATCATCTTTCGATTTCTTTTTTATTTCTTACTAAATTTCCAATTTGTCTAAATGAAATACGAGTTCTTTGTAAATAATAAAAAAATACCACTTCGTCCCCTCCACAAAGAGGTATATTTCATTTTGAGATGTCATCTCTAAAGAGAGGTATTTCTCAAAATAAGAAGTGTTAAATGGTAATAAGGGTGCAATTAGTTGCACCCTTATTTTTTTGCCTTTTGAATACCACAACACTTTAAAGCTTAAGTAAAAAATGTAATTTGTGTGCCGAAAAGAAACGCCTCTCTTTGGAGAGGACGGAGTGGTATGTATTATTGATATGATATTCGTATATTATTTTTTTTTATCAAATAATATTTAGTGTTCCACTTTCACATTTGTTTTAGACATATAAATATGTTTGTTTTAATTTTATAAAAAAAAATGTTCAACGACCCACGAATGGTGTGACATGCCTTATAGATAAATATTAAATTTTTAATAAAAAATTTAATAATTTTTACGTTCTAACTAAAGGTTATTGATTATAGTATAATTTAATACTACTCAATACAAAATAATAACAAATAAAAAATAAAAAATAAAAATTATAGTAAATTTTTATAACATCATTATCGCATTAAACATGAACACATTAAATTATGCCTGGAAAAGTAGAGCAAGGTGACATAAGATGCAAGACCTTCAAATTAAATGTCCGATTCTTGCACGCAAGGATGTCTCATCCCTAAGACTTACTTGCTCTGTATGGAGTGCCAGCCGTAGAGAGAAATGCTATCAACTAGGGCGTTATTGACCACTAAACACTCGCTCGCCTCCGCATTTTAAGTTCGTTTTTCTAACCGTCTTCTCTCCTCCACTGGGAACTTGAGGTCAGATGAGTTTTTGGGGAACTACAATAATTACAAGATAATAATATTAATATCCAAGATAATGTATTTCGATAATAATATTAATATCCAAGATAATGTATTTCGAATTCGTGTCAGTGATGTGATATTATTATATAATTTAATGTGTTTTAATTTTGGAAAGGAGGTGAGAATATGTTTGACATTGAGAGAGAGAATTTTGTAATTTAAATTTAATTTAATTTTGACAAAAAGGGTGAGGAATATCTAATCTAAAATAGGAGTATTCCTTTACATTTCCTTCTTCATCCAAATCTCTTATCAGAATTACTGTCTTCACTCTAAGACGCTCTCTACCCAAATTCATCTCTATTTCCCTATCTGAAAACGCTTGACAAGCACACGCCGCCGAGGATTTCCCCAAATGGAAGATCGTAATAGGCCTGTCACAGGCTATCCAGCTCCAAATCCCCAGACCAACGGCTACTCAGCCTCTGCCGCGCCGCCGCCGCCTTCAGGCACCGCCTATCCCTACGCCGCTGCCGCTCCTCCTCCCAACGCCTACTACTATCAGAACAACCCCTACCAGAATCAGAACTACCCGTACGATGCTGAATCCGTTCGCCGCGCCACCTGCCTCCGCCGCATCTTCGCTTTTGTTATCGCACTAGTTATCATCTTTGGCACCGTCACCTTCATCGTCTGGCTTGTGCTCCGCCCCCAGCTCCCCGAGTTCCGTGTCGACTCGTTCTCCATGTCCAATTTCTCGCTCACCAACGACTCGCTCATCTCCTTCACTTCTGAAATCAGGTTAACAGCTAGAAACCCTAACAAGAAGATGGAGCTCGGGTATGATCATATCGAGACCGCGATTTACTACCAGTCCTACTCCCTCGCCGAGACTACTGCCGCGCCTTTCTATCAGGGAACCAAGAATGAGACCTCTCTCACGGCGAGATTTGCTGCAGCCGGTGCTTTTGTTGATAAGCCGGCGGTGGATGGGATTACGGGTGAGAGGGGGAAGAATGGCAATGTCAACTTCAATCTGAGGATGGTTTCGAGGGTTAGGTTCGAGGCGAAGGCGTGGAGGACTAGGAGGCGGTATCTGAAGGTGTTCTGCGGGGATCTTGTCCTTGGACTGCCAAATAATGGGACATCGGGAACGTTAACAGGCGGAGCAAGGCAGTGCCGCGTGGGGATTTGAGGTGACGTAATGATCTTTTTGGTAAACCTAATTAGGCCGATTTTGTTGGATATCTTCTATTATTTGATGTTGAATGGGAATGGATCTAATTTGGTTCTGTATTTTAATATACAGACTATTGGTTTCATAGAGTAATCCTATTTCATGTACAGTCGGATCTCACTATGTTCTTTATTTTTTTTAGTTGTTGGTTGATTAAATCTTCTGTTAGAAGAATAGAGTTTATGTCGCGATTCTTGGTTTTGTGTATGCTTTATGGATTATATTCTATTCACAAGTAATTTCTATTTGTGCGTGTTAAAAATAGTACAGTTAGGCTCTTGGTTTTGGCTAATGCAATGATTTCAACTGAACATCTGACCATGCTGGTATGGTAATTTTTTTTATCTCTAGGTCTGGTCCGTCTGGATTCTGTGGACTTTGTTATGTTGATTTTTGTCGCTAACCAATTAATGAAACTTATGTTTCAGCCTTCAAGTAAGAGCGAATGATTTATTTATGAAGGAGGAAATACCCTTGTATCATTCAATGGTACATAAACATGTCTTTGGTCAAATTGCTTGAGAATTTTGGTGCAAGAGACAGAGTGGTTTTGTATGCTCTAGAAAAGATGGTTATTTGAGAATATAAGGAACCTTAATTCGTACTACATTGTTATGATAGAAGTTGCATAATTGCATTAAGGCTCCTGATCATAAGTAACTAATGTCAATGCTATTGCCCATTATATAGAAAGGCTGTATGATGCACGTTCATGGCAGAGTTGCAATGCCATATTGGCACATGCTCTTGAGTTATTCCTGCTTTGGCTCAGCCACATTAAGTAGAACTAAGATGTGTAATTTCTGAAGGTTTTTCTTATGTCCATGGACATTCCTGCTACTTCATGCCTAAAGCTCAGATATGTGGGCTGCCGTCAAGGCATTCTTACACATTCCATAATGTAATGTAGTGCTAAATAAAACGATCTTCTTTTCTTCTTGATTTCAGTTTCGAGCTGCCTTTTTTCTGTAAGATGCGAATATGCTTTTTTTGCGGTTTCCTGAAGTTGAAAATTTCTCCTGTGAAGTTGATTAAAAGAGTATCCTATAACTCTAGTCTCGAAAATGTCTGCACACTCTCCCCTAACATCTATGTGTTGTACACTTAAGTCTATCTCATAAGAGAGGGAGAGGAGTTTCTGTTGATATGATTAGTTTATGTTCTGGACCTCTGGTTATGGGTGGAGAATGAAATCTAATGGATGTCAGTGCTTGAACTGAATAGACCTACTCATGCCTTGCCCCTATGATCATCATCTTTTAAGTATTTTAGAACGGCATGCATATTCAGTACTTAGAGTTGTTTGGTTATTCTCGAAACATAGTAATACGTAAGACGAGTACAAGTCCAAGAAACAAGCTAGTGTTGTGCTGAAAGATCTCGGTTAAATATGGGTGGATATTAGATTTCTTGCTTAAAGATATGTTACTCCTCTTTCCGGATAAAGTTTTAACTTTTGATACTTTTCCACAGAACCTAGAGGTTCATCAGCTTTTGAAAGCAGGTTAAAATTGGTAAAAGATTCATTTTCCTTGGTGCTTAGCAGGGTAGACTTTTTCAATAATTTAATATGAAGTAGTAATCTTCTCCTTCTCCAGTACAGGCTTGTGCGTTTTATGGGGGTTCCTAGAACTTTCTTATGGTGATAGCTAGAACTTAAATGCTGGTTGTGAGGCTGTGTTTATTCTTATAATAGCCCAGTTATATCACAATTACTATATTTTGAAGTGGGGATTTGTTCCAAGCTGGCTCATAAAATTCTAGGTTTATTAATTGTGGCCATCTACACTTTGTTAAAGCTATGCATGCATGTGGATGTTTGTGAAGTGTTGCCATCTTATGTAGCTATTGGGACGCATACTTTTATCCATTTCGTTTGTTGGGTATCCCTTTCTGGGAATAACTTGTAATGATAGAATTGATGACTATACAAAACATGAAGTGTGATGATGCCCTGCTAGAAGCTCAAAGTAGCATTAGTACGAGTTTGTCTACTCTTGAAGTTATAGGGCATTTTCCTTTCCTCCCACTAGAAGAATCTATTCATCTTTAGTCTATTTTTTTTGTCCTCGACCTATCACTAGACTTTTATCGTTGAAGACAAAAATTATTGATAGGGTTGTTCTTATTCAACGAAGATAGAAAATGATATATGCTTTATATTTCAATTAAAGTTTTATGAATGGGCGATTGGTATCATTTTAATATTCCATCCGCTTCAAAAAAATTTGATCTTTTTGCTATTTTGTTCCATTGCATACAATTGTTGTATAATCATGATTTCATTTTGTAACGTGACTTCATTTTATTTTTTTCCCCCTCCTTGTCATAAATAATGTGGATCACTTTCTTAACTTAATACATTCACCAAAAACTATTTAAAAGAACTCTAACCGTAACTTAATACATTCACCTAAAACTATTTAAAAGAATTCTAACCGTAACCGTTCTCAACAGTTCGATTTCAAACTGTAACTATGTAGAGAACAATTCGGTTCTCGTTCTAAGTATTTGGAATCCTGAATAAGTGGTTTCTCAACATTTATTTTAATAATTTTTTTACATCCATAATTTAATTTTATCTTTTGTGTTATATATAATTATTATTAATAACTCGTAAAATTATATATTAACATGTAAATTTATGTAAAAGTAGACATTTTTAAAGACGTTTTTAAAAGAACTGTTGGTTCAGAACTGAGACTGGTATTAGAAATCAAAACCATTTTGGACGGTTCTGATTTAGAATTGTGAACCAGTAACTTCTTTCAAAATAATAAAATCATGAATCAACAGTTTGATTACGGTTTGAACCGTAACTACGAAGACCTCTACATTCACCTAATATTTACTCTTATTATTTTAAAACTCGTAAAACCATCATTTTTAAGTCAATGAAAATTCTTGTATTATATAATTGCACCAGTTTAATAAATATTACTCCCTCTGTCCCAACTAAGATGATGCACTTTTTTTGAGCACGATAATTAAGAAGTATATGTTTAAAGTATAAAGTGATGATAGAAATATATATTATTTAAACTTGTGTGTGTAATAAAAGTGTCCTAAAAAAGAAATGACTTATCTTTGATGGGACGGTCTAAAAAGAAATACGACTCATCTTAATTGGGACGGAAGGAGTAGATAGTTGGAACTAGGCTATTTCTCTCTATTATTTCATATATAAACAGGACAAGTAGACTGAAGATGCACTTAAATTTAAAAAGTTAAGATAAGAACGGTACTTTCTTTTTTTCAATAGCGTTTGAATTTATCAACATTAATATTTAATACTTCCTCCCGTTAATAACCGTTAATAACGTGGGTTTGTTTTCATTTTCGGAATTTTCCACCAATAATGACTGTTTTTTTATAAAAAAAAGGGTAAATGCTAAAATACCCATTTTGATGAGTAAAAAATAAAAAATACCCACTTAAAAATAAAAGATAAAAAATACCCACTTTTTACAATAGCATGATGAAATTGATCATGTAATTTAAAATAACTTGAATAACATGATTACATGATGAATTTCATCATGTTATTGTAAAAATAACATGATCACATGATGAAATTCATCATATTATTGTAAAAAGTGAGTATTTTTTATCTTTTATTTTTAAGTTGGTATTTTTTATTTTTATTTTATAAAAGTGGGTAATTTTACCTATTACCCCATAAAAAAGTAGTAAAAAATAACGTTTTAAAATTTAAAGATCCCAATTTTTTTTACATTATTCGTTATTTTACGTACAAAATAATGACACAAAACTTTTGGACACGATTATTAAAGATAATATATAAAATAATGTAAGAGTGATAAATGTGTAGAGTCCACATCTGTTATAAGAAATAACTTTTAATATTTTTAGAATGTGTCAAGTTTAGTGACGTCTCAATAAGAAAATTGTGTCAAGTTTGTGGGATAGGGTATTAATTAATAAAGGTGGTTACGAAGTGTTGAAATGAAAGAAAGGCCATAAAAATAGGTTGAATCATGGAGGCTGGAGTTGGTAGATTCGTACAATACAAGTAAAGACACCATATCCATATCCATATCCATATCCTTCCCAAATTCCACCCACTTTTATTACAACGTACCTTGTTTCTGGAATCATATGCGACTAATATCACGACCAAAGATGAACGTCGTCAACCAATTTATCGCCACGTAGAATCTGTTCCTCCAGCTTATAACCCGAGTCAGATACGCTGATCGCCAAATGAACCAGCTGCTGAATCCTGCAACTGACACCCCCTTTGCTTCCTGCATTTCCACAACCACAACATTTTTCATCAATTGTTCCACTTTCATACATAGGGGTATTATATCAGTATTAACCTTGCTCTGTCTCAGGTCGACGAGGGCCTTGTACCTCCCTATACTCGCCATGCTCCCTAAATGCCTGTACACAAACGGTTTTCCCATATCCATCGCTTTTGCAGCATCTGCACGTCCCCCGCCACCCTTCCCCACACGGTTTAACAGTTGTGCCATATACTTCCCCTGTCGCTCTGCCACCTAAAAACAATAAGCATTCTTAAGGCTAAGGCTGGAAGAATATCACTCCTTACTGCTGCTAATATGATTATATGGAGTTAGGCGACGAGGATATTAGTTTTTTTTTTTTGTAAAGAGCGTTTGTTGATCTTTAAACAGAAGTAAATTATGCATCTCCATTTGTTTAGTGATACCTGGGCTAAGGCTGGAAGAACAGGCTTGCCTGTACTTTCAAGAAACCCGCTGCAGTCACCGATGGCAAACACATCCTGCACGGAAGGGACTCGTAGCCATTCATCGATCCCAATCCTGCAAAGCAAAAGCTCTGATCACAATTTATTGCCACAGAACATGCAAGAAGAAATCATAGAAAATATATGACTCAGCACAAAATATATATATACCTCACACCAGGAGCTTTAGGAACTTCAAGGCCATTGACAAATGACGAAGGACCAACTCCTGTGGACCACACTAAAACGCCATATGGGATATCGGTACCATCACTTAGAATTATTTTATCCGGCTGGACATCCTTCACAATTCCACGGACAAAACGAACTCCTGACTGAGAGTAATATATCAAGATTCAATATGATATGGATGCAGAAACTCATAGTTAGATGCAATTGGTAGAAGAATATAAAAAACAGGCAGGCACGCTTAAGCAAAAAAAAATCTGATACAAACAAATTCTACATGTTTTAAACTCGTTAATGTACGTTAGAGCATGCTTGCATAAAGGAGTTCATTGCTGTTTTATAGATTCAAGCATGCATTAAATTTGTGACTTATAATATTATATTCCTGGATAAGAGAGAGTATAAATTAGGCCATCGCTATCTTGTTCTTCAACCACTGATCTCACAATCCTCTCAAATCCAAAGGTGAAGGTCTACAATTATATACTAGTGAAACCTGTAAGCAAGTTCCACGGAGTGATAGCCAGTCCTATCGAAGCCGTTACACAACTACAAGATACAAAGATGAGATACATAAACATAAGTAGTCTACAGTCTCTTCACTGAGATTTATCAAATAAACAACACTTTAATTCTGGTATATGTGTTTTGTTTTTCTGCAGTTCATTATAATACTAAAGAATCATGTTAGCGAAGTCTGAGAATACCTATAATAAGAACTAACTACTGCATATCGCCACAGCACCAATATCCCCTTACCTTAGTCAACTGCTTAATTGCATACTTTCTGAGGCGGTCATCAAAGGACGATAGTATTTCATTTGCCTGCAGAATGACAAACACAGGATTCAGGACACAAAATTCTTCTATGATGAGTTCAAGAAGCACATAGAGGGGTCCGACTTCATCCCTCCTTTATAGAGAAGAAAGAAGAAGAGTGAGCAGTATAACAGCCTAACCTCAACCAATGTGACATGAATATAATCTTTCACATGAGCATATCTTTGGCGAACATCTTTCTGAATAAAGTCGCTGAGTTCACCGCTAAATTCAACTCCTGTTGGACCACCTCCAACTACAACACAATGCAGGAGCCTTCTTTTCTCTTCGTCAGTGACTCCTGTTTTCACAAACATGCAAAATTACAAGATTGACATTACTTCACTTTGATATAATACAATTATAGTTTGATGCCATGCCTGGCACATCGGACAACATCAGATTTAGCAGCAGTTTCCTGCGGATCTCCTGAGCATGATGAACTTCACGCAGAAAGGTCGCATGTTCTTTTGCACCGTTGATACCAAATGTTGATGCCTCTGCTCCAGAAGCAATTACTAGCTTGTCATATGCCACTTTGAAGCTCCACGGTTCCAAAGTATTAGCATCCTCAGTTACAGTCTGGCAGTGAACCTAGCATAAATTTGGGTTTTCTTAGATTAGTGAACAACCATAGTTATGACCAAAGATTCCTACTGTAAAATGAAATCAATGAAATACCCATAAATAATTTCAGCTCCGATCGCCAAAGAGCGAAAACGAAAAATCATACACACACACAAAATAACACGATGGAGACAAACAGAAGGCCCATAACTCAAATCTACGAGGGAATATATACCTGGTGATTCTGAAAATCGACACCCATACAATTAGCGAGGAAGAAATACGAACCGGGCTCCCGGGAGATGGCGGGCTGGATCCGCCCAATCGGCTCGGCGACGGAGCGGAATTCGAGCGTGCCAACGCACGTGGATGCGAGGAGAGGCGTGAACACCATGTGATTCCTCGGCGAGATACACACGATATCGTAGATCTTCGTATCAATATCCTTGATCAGCCTGCACCCAGCCCATCCCGTGCCCAGCACCACTACTCGGGGCTTCTCGTCGCCCTTGGTCGGCCGCGTACCGGAGTGGTTGCTCTGGACGTCGGTGCTGACGTGGCGCAGCAGTTGGGTCAGCGACGGCGGGGAATAGGCGAACAGCGCCGCCGGTTTCCGCTGCGGCAACGGCGATTGCTTAACTAGGCGGATGAAATTCCTGAACCACGGCATGTTTTGGTTTAGTGATGGCGGTAAGTGGGACTGAGTGTGTTTTTTAGAGGGCCTTTAATGTTTCGTGGGGTTTAAATCTCCATGAGTTTAGGACTTAGGGGAGTGGAAGAAGTGTAGGGAGGCGCGAGGCGGCGGAAGCGGCGACTGTGGAAAATGGTGGCAGATATTGGTCAAAACACATGGCAACCTTACCTTACAAACACTCTCACTATGCCATTTTCGTCAACAATTGTCATTTGTCACAATTTTTTTTTTTAAGTTTTACATGTCAATTGTAATAAAATAAATAAAATCCTAGAACTGTTGTTCTTTTTTTTTTACAAAAAAAAAGTTTTGGACTAACATTTTGCATGGATGGAACATCAAAGAATTGTTATTAGTGTTGATGATAATTATCCATGCGATGCTATGTATGAAAAGTTTCAGTTGGAGATTCTGTAAATTGGAAGGAAGTTTTATGCATGGATCGATAAATAAGGAAATTCAAGATTGTTTGGTAGAGATGGTAAGAACTAAGAAGAACCGATCTCTTTAACTAATATGATAATGTAATATATTCCTTCGTCGTTCACACAGATTTGGAACAAGCAATACATCCACGTTTGAAGATATCTCAAACGTGCGAAAAATACGAACTCTTAAATCTCTCAATACGCGCCAAAAAAACTGCAAACTGAATGCGCCAAAAAAACTGCAAACTGAATGCGCCAAATAAACCAACTTAGTACTCCCTCAATTCTTTTTCTGAACATGGCTACTTTTTCTTCTACACGAAAATTAAGAATGTGGTGATTAATTGTTTACTATTAATCGATTCAAATTGAATGTCAATAGGTGTTGTTCATCATGTTAATTAAATAAACTGCTAATATTATAATTTTTTATAATTAATGTGATTTAATTTTAATTTCATTTCACTAATTTTTTGGTGTTTAATTTAGTTTAACCCTTTTTTTTCTTTTCTTTTTTCGGTCCAGCAGACGCTAATACTTAACAACACTTACAAAATTATGTAAATATACAAAAACAGATATGCTAACATTAATCACAACTAGGGTCGAGCATAAAAGACCGAAAAATCAAACCATCCAATAAATCGAACCGTAAACCGATCTAAAAATAAAGTTAACTGAATTGTCCGGTTTAATTTTTTTTCTTCCAAAAACCGATAATACGGTTCGATTTCTATTTTCATTTATGTAAAACCGATGGTTAACCGATCCGAACCGATATCTACAATACTTATAAATAATATATATAATTAAAATTTTTAACACATGTATTATTAATATAATACATAAGGAGAATATATTTTCATTTTGCTATCCTTTTTATAGAAATTTTTTGTTTAGCGGAAGGTCATCCCATTTTGAGCATCAATGACTAGACATACATGTATAAACCAAGTGAATAATATTTAATTAGTTTAGTGAATACAAAACTTATATTAACTGCAACTTTATTGTTTTTTTTTTTATTTCAAAACTTTTTTTTATTTCTTTGATCTCTGAATTATATATTTGACTTATTTTGCCATATTAAAGTTAGTTATTTCGCTATAAACTAAGAAATTAATTTTCATATTGATTGCAAGTAGCATATTACCATTCATCGGTATTTATATTTTTTCTACCATATTATTATGAATAACAAAAAAATAAAAATTATTATTTATCTGGTTAACCAATCCAATTTATTAATTAACCGCTAATCGATTTTTGGTTTTTATTATTTATTTTTTAATAGCTAACTGAACTGATAAAAAATCGAACTATCGAATTTTTTATATGATAAATGTACGGTTAACGAATCCGTACTAAGCCGTAATCACAACACACATCTAAATGAAAAGTATGCGCCATATTTCTGCATTAATTTCAAACTGTTGGTTCCAAACAAGAGAGCGAATGACATTAAATAAAAGTATGTCCAGAAATAGCCTTGCACCCAATGGCTTTGGGCTGAAGTTTGGGGTTTGCATAATTTTGTTTTACATTATAAAATGAAATTGTTAATAGTTTTTTATTTAAATAAATTAAATTTTGGGCATGTCAAGAAAAAAGTCTGACCGTCTAGAATCGGGTTTGGGCCCCACATTTCAAAACCCAAAAATATTTGGGCTAACTTGGCGGGCCTCAAAATTATAAAAGCCCATCGACCCACTTTTTCATTTTCCATCTCTATTTATAAATCCGAACCAGATTCCCTCCCTCTCTCTCTCCATTATCATTTCCCTCGTTTTCTTCTCCATTTTATTTCCCTCTTTTTTTCGTTCCCCACTCTCCCAATTCAGATCTCCTAAACTGCTCCATTCTGTTCCCAAGAACTATTTACGACTATTTAATTCAGATTTCCTTCCCTTTGAAGCCCCAAAACTCTACAGATCAATTCTGGACTCCCGGAATTGATTGCATAATTCAACAATTATATCGGTTTATTGAGTTCTCTTTGAGCTCGAAGTAATAGATCAAATCATGCAGCCGAAGCAGCCACCGATGTCGTCGAGTTCGAGAAAGCAGCTGTCTTTTACTTGCATGAAGCCGCCGTTTGGTGGTGGAGGAGGTGGCGATTACCACCACTTTGGTGCTGGTGATTCTCAGCGGCTTGATAAAGAATTTCATGAGTGCGTCGTTGTCAAGAAGCGCTATGTGAGCGTTTAAGTTATTCGGAGTTTCCTTGGCTTCGAATTGGATTTTGTCGAGCAAATATCGTTCGCCTTTTCAGTTTGGTGGCCTCTTTGAAATAGGCCTAGCGTTTTTGTTTCTCGATGCGGTTCTTTAAATTTATTGACTCCTCTGCCCCCTCAGTTATTGAATTTTGTGAATTAAATAGAGCCAGATGAATGACTATTGAATTTTGCTGAGAATTTCGTTTTCAGTTTGCTGTTTCATTAGCGTCGCTGAAATGGGACTAGAGTTTTCCTTGTGCAGTGTAATTCACTTATATTTATTATATTTGTTATGTTCTTGTGTTCTGTGAATCAAGTATGGCCGGATGAACGCTATCTGGTTTCTTCAAGCATTTATTGTTAACTTTCATTTTCATACCTCCGTTCATATGGGATTAGAGGTTTCCATGTAGGATCAAAGTGGATAAAAATTACTTTATTTAGTATAGAAAGATGAATGGTTTATGTTAAAATTCAGCCGTGAAGTTCAGGTACTGTGTAGTTTTATGATCAAATACTGCAGTTGAAGTGCTCTGAACTTTGTTCAGTTCAAAGCAATCAGGGAAACTTATATTTATCTGAAGTGTGTTGTCCTAGGGAATAACTAAAATGGTGCCTGCTTTTTGTTAAGCTGTAGTGAATATGTGATGGGTCTATAAGTCTATTATGTATTCATGATGAACTTATAGATTTAGTTTTAGTTTTGTACCCGAAGACCCTTATTAAGGTCTTCAAGCTCACTATAATTATGCTAGGATAATGTTTATGTAGACTTGCATTATGGTTTTCTTAGATCTGTTTTGCTGATTGTGGCTTGCTTATTTCTTGTCTGCAAGCCATTAAAGCGGAAAGCCGGAGTAGCAGAATCTGTAGAGGAACATGCTGATCATAATGCAGGTCCTGGCAACGCTACTGTCCTGAAAGGCCCTTTTCATACGCCGCCATCTGCAAAATCTGTAAAAAGAAAGGTTCCAAAGGCAAAGACCAACAAAGCTGGATCTCAGATTCCCATGCCAAATGCTGGTAAGTGGGAATTCAACCAATTTGTTTTTAGCTAAAATTCATAATTTTTTTCTGGTCCAACTTGCTGCCAATAGAGCAAGGAATAATGAGATACAGGAATAATAGTTCTTGAACATTTTCTTGCAGGATCTCCTAGTGGCAACAATCAGACCCCTGTTGGTGGTCCTTGTCGTTATGATAG
The DNA here is from genome assembly GCA_026898415.1 of Leonotis leonurus. Classification (NCBI taxonomy): domain Eukaryota; kingdom Viridiplantae; phylum Streptophyta; class Magnoliopsida; order Lamiales; family Lamiaceae; genus Leonotis; species Leonotis leonurus. The sequence goes on along the minus strand of JAPKLX010000003.1, from coordinate 4,479,933 downwards.
CTCATTAGGTATAGGAATGTCCACATGTTATTCAGCTATCGTTTGTCTCCTTCCTCTTGCTGAACAAAAAATTCTTCCAGCTGAACTCGTCGAATATTTTTTCCTCTCAGGTCTCTTGACAAAAAAGTTCATCAATCTAACTAAACATGCAGAAGGTGGTGTTCTAGATCTGAATAAAGCTGCAGAGACTTTAGAGGTGATTATGTTTGAGGATAGATGTTTCACTTTTAACCATGTTGGATTCTGACATTTTTACTGTCAACAGGTACAAAAGAGGCGTATATATGATATTACTAATGTGCTCGAAGGAATTGGTCTTATTGAAAAGAATCTGAAGAACAGAATCCAGTGGAAGTATGAAAGGACTCTTTTATTATCTTTAAATTCAATTGTCTTCTTTACCAATTAAAGTGTCACCACCACTTGACAATTGTGAAAGAAAACATCAGTTTATGATTTCCCCTCCTCTCTGGCAGGGGTCTAGATGTATCGAGACCAGGGGAAGGTGATGAGAGCCTATCTGGTATAAAGGTATGGACATATAGTTTGCTATTATATGATTGCACAATGTTTCATTTTGTGATTTAACTTCAGTATAGTGCCCTTTTAGCTATATGTGAATTAGCAGTTCTGGTTGTGTTTGTACCACCTGATTGTCCCATTATGTAGTTGATGATTCCAAGTGCCTAAGTCAGAGTGGAACATTTTTTGCATCATGCAATAAGGAACACTTCATAGTAATTATTCTTAAAAATATTTACAGAGTTTCTATGGCCACAGGTGTGTCCAATGCAACTTTGAGCAAGCCTTATTAAAGTGTACGGCTTACCAGTCTTATTTGTATGATGTTAATTAATCCTTAAATCTACTTACTTTCTTCAGGAAGAACTTGAAAATCTGAATATCAAGGAGCAAAGACTGGACAATCGCATAAGGTTGTAACCCACATTACTAAATTTTAATGTAATCGTACTTCCTAATATACTACTATTAAAATGTTAGTTGTCTAATATGTTCTCTTTTGTTTCAGAGAACTGCAGGAAAAGTTAAGGGCCCTGACTGAAGATGAAAACAATCAAAAGTAACATACTATTATATATGTTTATTCAAGAAACTAACTAATTTAAGTTGAGTTGGGGTATGTTCTAACCATATCTTTTCTTAGGTATCTTTTTGTCACAAAAGAAGATATACTATGCTTACCCTGCTTCCAGGTACGAGCTCGGCTACTGTTGGGTACCCTATACGTTGGGTCTGTTAGTTCTAAAATGTAGTTATGTTGTCTCTGCTAGAATGAAACTGTTATAGCAATTAAAGCTCCTCATGGTACTACTTTAGAAGTTCCAGACCCTGATGAGGTACTTTTTTTTATTCCTTTCATTACAGTAGCTTGGAGCCTTGGATAATCGAATACGTGTTAATGTATGTACTTGCTAATGTTCGTCACTTAACCTCCTACAGGTAGTTGATTATCCACAGAAAAGGTACAGAATGTCTTTTAGGAGCACAATGGGACCCGTAGATGCTTACCTTGTCAGGTATGATTCCCTTGCTACGTCGTTTTCATTTTTGCTCCTATAGCTTTACTGGGAAGGGCTATGTGTCTACAGCTCATCATGATGTAGTTTGATAACCTGATCCATCCTAAGCACATATTCGATTGAGTTGTATAACAATTATTTCTTCCTTCTTATTCCATTTCTCAGCAAATTTGAGGACGGTTTTGAGGAGATTAATGATGCAGAAGAACAAACATGCATTCCTGGGGCATCACTGTGTGCTAATGATAATGCTTCTGCACCATTAACTTCAAGGCCTGAAATTAGTGGAAATGAAATCGCTATGCAGGCAGTAGAGTCCCAAAGGATGTGCTTGGATGCAAGCACATCGCAGGACTTTGTGAGTGGAATCCTGAAGATAGTGCCAGAAGTTGATGTAAGCCAGTAGCTAGTTACAACTGCAGATGAATATGATTTTAGTAAATATGAAAAGAAAGGAGTTTCCTTTGTGAAAATATATACATTAAACTCTACTCTAATATCTGGTTTCTGCAGAGCAATGCTGATTATTGGCTATCGTCGGATTCAGGCATAAGCATGACGGACATGTGGAACGTAGATTGTATCCTTGCATAATTTTCTTTCTTTCATTATTCGTGTTTTAGTTTTCCTGCTTATCCAACACTACATGTTCTGCCTCATTCCATAACTTTCCACTATAGCTGTCATCGACTGGGAAAGCATGTATGTACCCATTGATGATGCTACAGAAGGTATCACTACACCACGAGCCCAAACTCCAGCAGGAAGCATGACTGCAGCGCCTTGTGCTGCACTAGAAGGCCAAACCCCACCTCAAAATGAAGACCAAATTCCACCTACATCCACAAGCACAACTGTTGCTATGTCTTGAATCTCCTGTTTTGCAATCGAGAGTCTTGCTATATAAATATCATCTGTGAGATCTGTAATTTGTAATCTAGACTCTATTGCTCGTCGTAGCTTACCACGATAGCGGTTCTTTATTTTTTTGTATTATATTAATTTAGGTTATTGATGTGTAGGAGATACAGCTTGCGAGATTTCTGTTCGAAGTCCATTTATTTATTCATTTTTTCTGATAATCCCATTATATATATAGTGCAACGAGATTGTTATGTTGTGCAACAGATTGTTGGCTTAGCAGGCTTTAAAAGTGTTGGTAACATTTATTTCTTGTAAATTGTATAATAATTGTTTAGTTGAGAATGATACTAAGATTTAGCATATGTTTTTAAGTTAGGTGGATATATTGTGTCAAGCTATAAATATTGTGTAAAGTGAGTAGAAGTAATTTTCAACTCTACATAAATAAAGACCAACATCACACAACCTATTTCAAGAAAAAGAAAAATAAATAAGTCATTCATGCTTGTCTCTTGGTTCGACAATAGTCCCTCCAGCTTATTTACTATAATGGAGTGTTTTGATAATGTCACGTTTCCTATAATGATATATATTAGCCAACAAAATTGAAAAACCAAATAATAACCACCAATATAATAATATTTAAATTCTAACCATTTGAATTGTGAATTATCGCAAATATCCTTCTACTTAAATTTAATTGTACAAATAATATGAATTGTATGAAATGTATAAATAGTACTCATTCATATCATGTGTACATACAATTTAATAAAACTGAATATTACGTATGAATTACATGATACAATTCATACTATTCATACATATAATTATAAGAGTATTTTAGTACAAAAATCATAGAAATGACTAAAAAAAATTTAAATATTTTTATATTTATGAATATTATTTATCTTTTATAATTTTTTTTTCTATTTTGTATGATCACTCTTTACCATTTTAGATACAAGAAATCAATTTTTTAATACTCACCAAAAATCAAATATTTAAGTATTTAAAGTGCATTCGTATCTCACAACTCACATGGAAATCTTATAAAATCCCTTCATCTTTCAACTAATCCCCATTTATATCTTAATCATAAATTTAATTACCAACTCGCCACCACATGTCTTCTTCCTCCATCAAGAGATCATGGAAATTCAACAATCTCTTCACATCTAGGTGTGGCTGCCGCCAAACACCTGTCACCACCGCCGTTGTCGAGCCCAAACTCCGCCGCCGCCGCTGCTCCTCCTCCGCAAGCTCGGTGGAAAGACGCAGCGGCACCTCCACAACCTTTTCTCCCAACACCAACACTGACACCTCGCCGCGGATGATTAGCCCTTGCCCAAAGATTAACGACAGCGTTGCTGTGGAGAAAAATTCCGACGATCCGTATGGCGATTTCCGGCGATCTATGGTGGAGATGATCACCGAGAAAGAGATGTACTCGAGGAGTGATCTTCAGCAGCTTCTCCGCTGCTTTTTGGACCTAAACCCTCCCCACCACCATGAGGTCATAGTCCGTGCCTTCATGGATGTATGGAAGGGCGGCGAGGTCACCGCTCCGCCGTGCTCCGCCGCCTAGGTGGTGTCGGCATGTTGATTGTGTGAACATAAATTAAATACAAGTAAGTTACTGTCAATACTGAATTAATCATGCATGTATTGAACCACATATAATGCTAAGAAGCTCATGTTCTTTCTCTATCTCTTTCACTTCTTTTGCACTTTAATTTATATGAATTAATTTCTTTGTTTTCTGAAAATATATTTCTTTTTTCCATTAAGATTACTTTTGGATGTCATGATTTCCTTTTCCTTTTGCAAAAACGTTGTGAACTTCACTTCCTTTGTAAACCATCATCAACTTAATTTGCACAAAATTATAAATATAACTGCCAATTTAAAAAATGAAGTCGTTTTAATATTATATTTTATTATAATAACTAGACATGGTTCGGTTTGGTAACCGAACCGAAAATATAATGAAAATCGAAAAAGAACCGAACCTAAATTTTCGGTTCGATTTTGGTAAAAAACCCAAACTGAAAATATTAATTAAATAATATATTTAATATATATTTGTATATTTAATAATTATTTTAAATAAAAATAAATTATAAGTAACAATAAATAAATAATTATTATATAATATATTTTGGTTCGATTTTTGGTATTTTGATTTTTCTGATACGAAACCGAAACCAAACCGAAAAATTAAAAATTTATAAAATAAAAATCGAAACCGAACTGAAAAATTGAAAATTCATAAAATAAAAACCGAAACCGAACCGAATTTATCGGTTTGGCTCGATTTGGTTTTCGATTTTTTGTCAAATTTTGTTCACCCCTAATTTCGAGCTAACCTACTTGGGTTGTAAGTTTATTCGGTTCGAATTAACTTCGGTTGAAAATTTTACAACCTAACTCTAAATTTCGATTTCCGGGCTAGTCCACTACTAAAATATTTAACATATATGTAAATTATGATTTTATAACAAATAAAATAAAATTTTAAACATATTTAATATTAAATTTAAATATGAACAAACTTAAAGAGAAATGTAACGATATTGTAATAAAATTGTGTAATAATTATTTTTTAAGTGATTAATTAATTGATATGTATGATAAATACATTTTTTCATAGAAAGTTAAATATACTATTCAATAATTATTATTTTATTTTTTTCATTCGGTTAATCAGACCAACCAACTTGGATTTTGGGTTAATCTATCAGGTTCGGGTTGTTTTCTATTCAACCCGTCATAAATTTGCAACCGTAGTCCTCTCCAATTTTGAATTAGTGTTCGAATCAACACACACTCTCAGGCTAAATTGATATCCCTAATAATAACATGATACTCTTACTTCTCTAAGTAAAATTGGACGTACGTCTCTTTTACATATAAAATGAAGTAATACTTCAAATTATTCCAGAAAAATCATCAAAATTCGAAAATGGTTAAATTATACTCCCTCTGTCCCACTAAGCTGACACTTTTTTTTCGGCACGGTTATTAAGAAAAGAATAGTGTATAAAATAGTGTATAAGGAAGTGTATAAAGTAGTGTAAAAGTGATAAAGGTAGTATGGTCCACGCCTTTTTAAAGAGATAACTTTAATTTTTTGTAATGTGTCAAATTTAGTGGGACGTTCCATTTCAAAAAGTGTGTCAAGTTTAGTATGATAGAGTAAGTATTAATTTAACCCTATATACAAAATTGGGATAATTAATAATAATTCAGATGTGGTTTCTTTGAATTGAAGCGCAAGGATAAGCTTTCATTAAACGTAACTCGATCTCTCAATTCCCATTTTACCTTTTTAAATTATTACTCCCTCCGTTCACCAAAATGATTTACATTTTGCCATTTTGGGACGTTCACGAAAATTATTTACATTTGAAATCTTCCATTTATAGTAAATAGACCTCACCACTAACTACATACAATCCAATTTAAAACAATATATCAAGTGGGACCAAAACTCCACTAACTACACATTCTTATTAAAGTCAACATATATTATTAAAATCCGTGTCGGGTCAAAGTGTAAACCATTTTCATGGACGGAGGGAGTATGTTTTATATGGTTTTATTATTATTGAATTTGATTATCATTTAGTCGGCATATATATATATATATATATATATATATATATATATATATAATTCTAGATAATGACTACAGATATTTTATAATTAATTGTAATGAAACATATCCTCTCCTATGTCGTACATGTATAACTTCTTTATTTGTTAGTAAAATTCCAAATTGTGTCGATGTCCAATGGAATGGGATTCAATTGCATTTCAACCATTACAAATATCACAATTATTATTTAAAAATCGCTGTCCCACTTTCACTTCAATATATAATTAAAATTAATGAGAAAGAAAGATGAAAATAATCGTGCCATTTTTTATTTCCAAAAAGCAAGAGCTTAATTTTGATTTAATTGGAAAGAAAAATAAGGAGTGCAATAAAAACAAGTTTAATCTCTAAACACTACGCATGACTATGCCACATATGCTTATAATTAATCTCCAAATACAATCAATGTTTGGATTTGGATTTGGTTGTCAAATCATAACACTCCTTGTCCCATAAATAAATATAGTCTTCCCTTTAAATTTAGCTTTGACAAATTGGCTCAAAATTCAAAAATATATAAAATAAATTTTGGGATAAATTTAATGTCTTGCGATCAAATTTATCATTTATTTTTTTAATTTCACTTTTATATTTATATATTCATCTATATTAAAAAGTTTTCAATTATGATCAATCTTCAATATATATTAACCAAAACCAACTACTAAATCAATTCAACAACAAATTCCTTAATTTTCAAATGATCACAATTTGGAGTTTAGAGTTTAAACTCTTTCTTCAAATCTCATGCTCTCAAAACCAAATAATGCAAACATTGATTGAGTAAATTCTGTTGTGTTTTGTGTTGTCCTTGACTAAATTTATACTCTTTCGTTACAACTTTTTCCAAATTTATATACTATAATATAATCTATATAGGTCATGTTTGGTAGTCATGATAGGATATAGTATGATAAGATTAAATTTATATGGTGTATCAAGATTATTTTAATCTCACCACCTCCTTAGGATTAAAATGTAAGGTAAATTAGTGATTTTGACACGAGATCAATGTTTAATACCGGGCCGATGTGTTTATCACATTTGCTACCAAACACGTGATTTAATAAGATAATTTAATTTTATCCTATCATATCTTATCTACCAAACATGACCATAATATATTAAAGGAATACATATTGGAGCCATCACCTTCACCTTAATTCAAAGCTTACGTGGCATCACCGAAAGTCTTCCAGCAAAAATTAATATATTATATATCGTAATTTAATTAATATGATTTAATTTATATAGCAATCAATTATGATTGTAATCTTATTTAATTAATTATTCAGTCAACATTGCAATAAATATAATTCAATAATTTAGAAAGAATCTATAGTATTTATAATGAAATATATAATTTGATTTTTATTTAATAATTATTTCATTAATATTTTTATTAAAAATTCAGTGAAATAGAATATAACTTACCGAATAAAATCTAGAATATAGAATATTCACTGTTTTATACATTTTTGGTCTCGTTTCTCTCGTGTTTTGGATTAGTATTTATCGATCAAGTTGATGCTTGGGTCCTTTTTATGTTATATTGTAGGTGAAGATCGATATAAAGGAATTAACAAGGCTCGAAAGGAGAAACGAGACGAAAAGACCAAGAAAGAAGAAAGAAATAACTCATCGCGCACGAGAAGGAACAGAGCGGGGGCCTAGCGAGCGCTAGGCCCCAGCGCTCGCTGCGCCAAGGGACGAGAGGGGACAGCGCGGGGGCCTAGCGAGCGCTAGGCCCCAGCGCCCGCTGGCTGCATGCAAATTTCTAAGTCAGAACTGGGGGCCAGCGGTCGCTAGCCCCCCAGCGACCGCTGGCCCAGCGCACCCTCCAAGACAGAACTTTGAGGTAGCGCTCGCTA
>JAPKLX010000003.1:4367429-4461996 GCA_026898415.1 Leonotis leonurus | reverse complement strand
CAACTGGTAATAATGGCTGAGGAAAACGGAGCCCCTAAGAAGCTCGGGGACTTTGATTTTAGATAAAACTATAACTATTTTAAAAACTATATAAATATTATAAATTAATATATAATTCACTATACATTAATACTTCACATATAATTGACCAATTAATAAATTGGTCAATACATAAATTTTTATTTGATTAATATTAAATTGTCTAATAATTAAAATTATTTTTATTTTTATTTACATATTTATTTTTATAATTTAATACTTAATAATTTATTCAAAATTTAACAAAACTATATGGGGTAAATGCTAAAATACCTATTTTGATAAGTAAAAAATAAAAAATACCCACTTAAAAATAAAAGATAAAAAATACCCACTTTTTACAATAGCATGATGAAATTGATCATGTGTTCATGTTATTCAAATTTAAAATAACTTGAATAACATGATCACACGATAAAATTCATCATGTTATTGTAAAAATAACATGATCACATGATGAAATTCATCATGTTATTGTAAAAAGTGGGTATTTTTTATTTTTATTTTATAAAAGTGGGTAATTTTACCTATTACCCCAAACTATATTCGATCTTAGACATGTGGTTATAAACTTATAATCGGTTACTATATAAAAACTAAATTTCGAAAGTTTTTTTTTTGTTAATCAATATTGAATTTAATTGTATATGATTGTCATTTTAAATTGTAAAATAAAAAATTAAAATAAATTAAATAATAAACATATAAGTTTAGATTAGAAGGTTTAATAACTAAAAACACTTGTGTACACAAAATCTTGATTTGAATCCATATAACAGTAATGCTCCACTGCCCGCGGCGGGCACATCTTAATGTGCCCGCAGCTGATATGGCAATGCCACGTCATTGCCACATCAACATGTGAGTTACTATATTTTCATTTCTTTGTTAAATTTATTTTTTATTATTAATTTTTATTGAATAGTATTAAACTATACCATAACCAATGAACCCTAGTCGAAAAGTGATAATTAATAAAAAAATATTAAGAATTTAATATATATCTACATGGCATGCCACATCATTCGTGGGCGCATTAACCCCGCCCGCCGCGGGCGGGTGAGCATTTTCGATCCATATAAAAATGAAATCTATAATTAAAAAGTGGTAAAACAAACAATATAATACGAGGAAGTGTATGTCGATCGTGTCTCAAATTCCAAATGATGTCTCCATAAGTTACATTGTTTGTCGCGGTGATCCACCAAATTTCCGGTCTAGAGTTGGGGTATTACATACTATCTCCGTCCCGAAAAGTGTAACATTTTGACTTGCACGGAAAAGATGTTGACTTAGTGTATAGTGTGTAAGAAGTATAATGAGTGGACTTATAAATGTGTGATGTTAGTGGAAATTGAGTCTCATTTAAAGGTGTGTTGTGAGTGGAGATTAAGTCCCAAAATAAAAATTTTTAAGTGTTAAACACTTTTTTGGATGATTCGAAAAGAAAATTCATTAAACACTATCGTGGACGAGGGAGTAATAGATAAACGTGTGCAATTCTTAATGAAAAGTTAATACAAAAAATAAGGTTTCAGATAAACTTTGGGAATTGAAACCTTAAATTAATTCTGGAATTTTATTTTTTAATTTTTGTGTGTTAAATCTAAATTAGATTCGTAACCTTTTGTGAATTAAACTGAATTTTGAAAGTTATTTTTTATTTTTAGTTAATTAGTATTGAATTTAATTAATGTAATTGTCATTTTAAATCGTAAAGTAAAATAGTAAATTGAATTGTATAATAATTAATGGACATATAGGTTTAGATTACAAGGTTAATAACTAAAAACTTTTTGTGTACACGATCCATATATTTTAACTAAACATGAGATGAAATCTCTTACAATTGAAACAAGTTTTACACTTAGAAAAATAATTTTGGAGCATGATCAATACTAATTAAAGAATAAGAATTATCTTTTGAATTAGTCCAGTACCTTCTGGAAATTTACGCTAAACTATTATAGAAATAACAATGATTACGCTAAAATGAAAAGAATCATGCCAAATTTTGATTTTTCATTTATAAAGTATGTGTGACCTAGTGAGAAGTACCCTATATCATATATTACTCTAAGTCAAGTCCAAGTATTAGGTGTGTGAGGTCAATACGACAATTCTGATTTGCGATATCGATCCAACAAATAATAATAATTTGTATGCTTCGACATATATTAACATTGTGTAAATATGAATTTTTGTAATTGGTTAGATTTTGATTTGAACGTGCTTAATTATGGTGTGTAAATTATATTGGATTTGGGTTCAAATCAATTATAAGCCCAAGCATATGATGGGCTAAATTAGTAATTATAAACATGGACCCAACGAAGATTGGAATAGGATATACAAACGCATAATATATATTTACTGTGAAAGGAATGAAAGAGTTATTTATTGGGACGGGAATCGTAATAAAATAAAATTATTTTATTAAATCAGTATTAAATAATAGGTACGTGTTAAAATCAATGTTTTTAATTGTATCATGTTATATTTTATTTTAACTACTGAATTAGTATAATTAAAAATAAGTGAAAATATATACACATCCAAAAAAAAAGATGCCGAAAAAAAACTAAATAACAAAAAGATTAAATTAAAATCAGAATTAAAGTCCTTATTACCTTCTTTACCCATTTCCCGGCTCGGCACCCCTCCACCGCCTCTTAACGAAGCCGCCCGCCGCCGTAGCTCCCACCATTTCTTCGTGTAGCTTCCATTACTCCGCTCCAGAACTTCTACGGAGATACGCACTCTTTGGATTCATTCTCCTATGAATTTTTGCGATTTAACTGGTTGATATTGACGTCCACGAATGGCTTGGAGGGCTATAGGGAGAAAGGTTACTTTCTCTTCATTTTTTCTGATAAAATTCCCCCACTTGCTGAAACTGAGGATGGAAAATGTCCCTTATTTTCCTCATCAAATTGATTGTCACTCGAAACTCCTCGTTGTTTCATTCTTCAATAGAATTTTTGATTTGTTGTGGTTATCATGATTTCTATTCTATATATCTGTAGTTTTATTTGTTGTTATTAGTAGCTAAAATATTGAGGGTTCGGTTTGGGTTTAATTGTGTCTGCAGGGCATTGCTGCTAGTTGTAGTAAAGTATTGGCTAGATGTTCACTTGCATCCGTTCAGAAATGTCAAAGTCAAGATTTTGCAAGAGTTGTATCTTCTTCACCCAGGCATTTGCACGGTAAATTGATGGGTATTTTCTGATCGATTGCTCATAGTTGACAACATTTGGATGGCTTTTTCTTTTGGTATGGGTATATGGTCATTTTTTGCTGAAGTCTTATTTCCATCTGGACTAGTAGCTCCATCATCGTATTGTATAACATTACAGTTGCTACAAGTTTGCATATAATTGGCATCGTTTGCTCTACTCTATAGCGAACCACATCTTTCTTTTCTTTTTTTGTAATTCCTATTCGTGTATTATTTTGCCATAGAAGTTAGTAATTGGCAACTCCTATCTATCTAAGATTGATTTTATGACTTGTAGGTACTTATCGTGTTCCATTGTGTTTCAGGCAAATTTGCAACATTTTTAGGTGCTAACAAAGATCTCACCTTCTTAGTCAGAAGATGTAATATTAGGTAACTCTGCTTTATCCATTACTACATTTTTTTACCTACAATAGGTTTTCTAATCAACGCAGCATGGATTCTTGACTAGAGTTACCTTATGTGGTACTCATTTTCTTTAAGTGTGGCTCTATGTGAATTGTGCCACCCGCAGAGAGCTATACTAACTTATTTTGTATTTAGATCCATAAATGCTTCTCTACTTAACAAATTTATGTCAAGCCAAAAGAGATACCTTATCATCACCTGTTCAAGTAATTTATTCTAGTATCTCAAGCCTTGCTGATTTGAGATCATTAGTCTTTTCCTTGATTTGAATTGGAGATACTTGTAAAGACCACTTAATCCTTAAATGAGTTCATTTTTTCTCTCAGAGAGCATTTGGCTGTTCTTGTAATCACTTTAAGAAATCCTTTTTGTGGTTTGTTGAGTTGAATCACTTTAAAATATTTGAGAAATGTTTGCATGCTTATAAAAATGTTGAGCCATGTTCTGTGCAAGGTTGCAAAAAACGAAGGCGTAAACGAGGCGTTTTGTCCCCGCGAGGCGAGGCGTAAGCCTCGAGGCGGTCTGAGGCGTAAGCCTCAAATTTGATGGGAAAAAACATAGAAATACAAACAATAAAATAAAATAAATTATATAATGACAAACAAATATTAAAATAAAAACATATTAATTTCAAATCCATGCAAGGTAATGCAATGTAGTGGCATCACATGTTCAAATCAAAACACGGGGGAATAAAACTTAAGTACTTAATTTTTGGGAAGAATTGCAAAGTGGTGTGCCGCTGTGGATGTGCCCTAATTTCTTTTATTTGTTTTGTTGCTTACTTAATATTTTATGTTTTTAATTTTATTTGGATTGGGCCATATGGATCAATAATTATCTTTTTATGGGCTTTCTAATTGTTTTATTAATTTGATAAAAAGAAAAGCCCAAACATATGACTTAATAGCCCAAATCAGAATTATTGTTGAGGCTTAAGCCTCGACAGCCTTGAGGCGCCTCGCCTCGAGGCGCACGCCTCGACCCAAAAAGGCGTAAGCCTCGTTCAGCAGTATCAAGGCTTAAGCCTTGAGGCAATTTTTTGCCGAGGAGGTCCGAGGCGCGCCTCACGCGCGTTTTTTGCAACATTGGTTCTGTGACACTTTCTAGTAATGAAGTTATCAGCTACTAAGTTAAATAAAATTATTGGATCTTAAGTTCCTGAATTTATGGTAAGCGAAGTTCCTTTAGGAGAAAAAAAAAGAAGCATATGACTTATCTCATCAAATGCATTTCTTCTTCATTGCACTATTATGAAAATTGTGTCTGTTGCCAAAGCTCCATCATCTAAGTTCGATGTGCCTAGTTAGACCCTTTTACTCGGTTGCTTTTCAAGTTGCCTGACTAATGAATTTGGTTGGTGGAGGTATTTGCAGTCATTACTAAATTTTTCTGCAATGGCATTTTTTGGAGTCTCAATTCTATTTTACTTCATCTCGTAAACAATATAACAAAAAAGCAGATGAGGGATGGTGGATGTTAGTAATTCTGCCATCAACTGTGAATATCGCTAGAGGTACACATTGCACTTGCTGTGTAGATGATCACATACATAATTTTTTACCCAAGATTGTATACAGATCTTCCCCATTTTAAAAACATTAAAGGTTGTCATATTATCACATTCTTACATCTTTCTTTGCTTTTGGATTTTGTTGTTGATGGATTTCTTAATTCAACTTTATGCTAATTCTGCACAAGTTATGTATATATAAACCCATCACTTATTTTGTGACATTATTCATATTTAGATCTAACATCATTTTCTGTATGAACATTGGTCTTGTTGGTAATCTCATATATTGCTTATCTTTGTGTTCTTTTTTTTGGGTTTAGATACTTGATAGGCTAGTCAACTTATCTTCTTGCATTACTTGAAGTTGTATATGGTGATAGAATATCCCTTTTCCAGGTGTTTCCATGGAACCCCAGAGCTTCTGGCTAAAAAAACAAGCGTGGATGAGACAGTGGGTCCAAAGAACCCCAGGAAAAAAATTTATAGTGGGAAGTTCTCAAAGAGAAAGAAACCGACCCATGCTCCAGTTGAGACTCCTTACGCGCCTCCTAAACTGAAACGAACTGCGAAATCTTTGGATAAAATCATTGAAATATTTGAAGGAATGTCCATTGGAGAGCTTGCCAAACGTTGTGGAGAGTCTATTGCCACCATTCAGAACATCATCACAAATGTTGGTGAGAAAGCTGATTCAGAGTTCGACACTCTTGGCATTGACATAGCAGAACTGGTTGCCATGGTAAATCTCTTTGGATCCGGATGTTGTCTTCTGAATTCGAAATGATTATTTTAGTAAGAAACTGTATAGGCATTCTGCAGTATAAATATTCTATAGGAAATATCTTTTTGTTTTTGTTTTTGAGAACCCCATAGGGCGTATCTTTATTTTCTTCGTTTTCAGGCAGAATCGCTAACACTTTCCTGTAAAGACGAAAACCCTGGATAGGAGACTAAGAGTTGAACAAGAAGTTGTTGATTCACTTCTTCAGTAAATGTTTCCTGTCTATAGAGTCATAATCAAAATTTTGATGTCTTCAGGAAGTTGGGGTAAATGTCCGTCGGATGCACTCAGATGAAGGTGTTGAAAAGTTGCCACGCCCTCCAATTGTCACAGTTATGGGACATGTCGACCATGGTAAGACGTCCTTATTGGATGCACTTCGGCAAACATCCTTGGCTGCTAAAGAAGCTGGAGGCATAACTCAGCATCTAGGTGCATTTGTTGTTGGCATGCAATCAGGGGCATTCATCACTTTCCTTGATACCCCAGGTCATGCTGCCTTCAGTGCAATGCGTGCCAGAGGTGCGGCTATTACAGATGTAGTGGTGCTTGTTGTGGCTGCAGATGATGGCGTCATGCCTCAGACACTCGAAGCCATTTATCATGCAAAAGCAGCTAATGTTGCGATTATTGTTGCTATTAACAAGTGTGACAAACCAGATGCAAATCCTGAAAGAGTAAAAGTCCAGCTCGCATCTGAAGGGTTGCCATTGGAAGAGATGGGTGGAGATGTCCAGGTTGTTGAAGTTTCTGCCATAAAAGGAACTGGACTGGATAGTTTGGAGGAGGCCTTACTGCTACAAGCTGAGTTAATGGATCTCAAAGCGCGCATTGCTGGACCTGCCCAAGCTTATGTAGTCGAGGCAAGGGTTGATAAGGGCCGTGGTCCACTGGCCACTGCAATTGTGAAGGCAGGTACTCTGGTTTGTGGACAACATGTTGTTGTAGGTTCTCAGTGGGGGAGAATTAGGTGTATGAGGGACACAGCAAGAAATGTGATATCACAGGCTACACCTGCCATGCCCGTTGAGATTGAAGGGTTAAAGGGGCTGCCAATGGCCGGGGATGACATTGTTGTTGTTGAATCTGAGGAGAGAGCAAAGATGCTAAGTGAAGGAAGGAAAAAGAAAAGTGAGACTGACAGACTCAAAAACCTAGAATATGAGAGGCAAAAGCTTCAGCAAGAGATGCTCAAAGCTGAAGAAAATGAAGAGAATGAGGATGTACAAGAGAGAACGAAAAGAGTTGAAGTCCCAATCATCGTGAAAGCAGATGTGCAAGGCACTGTCCAGGCAGTCACTGATGCATTGAAAACTTTGAACAGTCCACAGGTCATTTTATTTCTTGTAACACACATTTTTCTGCTTCAAGTACATCTGTCCTCGACTCATATATTTTTTATCACTGCTACAGGTTTATTTGAAGGTCATCCATGCAGGAGTTGGGCCCGTTTCCAAATCTGATGTTGATATGGCAGCAGCCTGCGATGCATGTGTTGTTGGATTCAGTGTTCGTGACCCCTCTGCAGAAATTGCTCTTGCAGCTTCTCAAGCTAAGGTTAAGGTATGAGATCATCCTCTGCTTACGTTAACATGTCTAAGTTGAAGAAGCTAGTTTTTTTACTGACTTGAGCAATAACATAATATAAGATAAAACTACACCGCGTGATCTATCATCTTTTGGAGGACATTGGAAACTTTATTGTCGAAAAGGCTCCCGGAACTCTTGAAACCCAGGTTGCTGGAGAAGCTGAGGTGCTCAACATATTTACTGTTAAGGGTAAGGGCAAAGACAAAGGGGTGGATTTGAAAATTGCTGGTTGTAAGGTGATGGATGGCCGCCTCACAAAGACGTCAATTATAAGGCTTCTTAGAAGTGGGGAAGTTATTTTTGAAGGGAGCTGTGCATCTCTGAAGCGGGAACAACGGGATGTGGATGCAGTGGGCCAGGGCAACGAATGCGGACTCATGGTCGAGGACTGTCACAACTTCCAAGTCGGGGACGTCGTTCAGTGCTTGGTGAAAGTAAATCGGAAACCCAAATTTGTTTCTTCAGAGAGCGGGGCTGTTCGTATCGAATGCTGATAATCGTGCTACGCCTTGTACGATTTTTTTCTTGATAGAGTAGTAGCGCCGCTTGTAGTTCGTCTCCCTACGATTATTGCGTATGGAAAATTCACAAATTAACTAAAACTTGAGCCTGAGTAGAGCTGCCCTTCTAGTCACATTTGTATTCTCATTAACAATTTGAAAAATTTTGCGGCTTATATGAGTTAATCTTTGGAGAGAATAATGTTGATACTGATGCATACCTAATACTACTATGTTTTTTAGCTTTCGCGCAGAGAAAATGTGTCATTTTTATTGGGACGGGACGTGGTAATACAATCTTTTTAAATTGTCTATATATGGTTGTTTTACATACAATTTTACTTAATTTATGAAATTCATTTTGGGGCACTGATTTTACTTTATTTATTTGTAAACTGACGTCTTTATATTAATTTGCTACTAACTACGTCATTTTATTAAGGCTGTCTAATTGGCTCGGGTACCCGTACCCGAAAAACCCTAATTTTTGACACCCGACCTTGATCTCGATTTTTCATTTGGGTACCCGATACCTGATTTGGTTAGTTCAAATCGGGTATTAGGGTACCCGATTTTTCTGAAATTATAAGTCATAATTCAAGTACCGGATATTCCACTTCAAAAAAAAAACCGTATTCTTTTTTTTCTTTAGTTACATTTTTCACACTTTAACTAGAAGAAGAGGGAGATGGGTGAATTTGTTCAAATAAGAATTGGTGAAGGTGTACGTTTAAATTTCTATAAAAACGACCAAATCCCACAAGAGCTTAAGAACTAGGGGAGAGAAGAAGTATACATTCAAATCGATTAAGAACTGAGGAGAGAGAAGAGCTTAAGAACTTAAGATCTGGTGATATATATATATATTCAAATTGATTAATAGAAACAAATGAAACATAAGAAGAAGCATAAGAATAAGGGGGAGGAGAGAAGAATGAAATGGAGAGGAGATAGAGAGGTGGCGTAGCCGCGGAGGGTGGCGGGTGATGGAACGGCTCAAGAAAATGCAGATCCATCAATTAATTAATCACACAAATAATTAATTCTTAAAACTAGAGAATATAATGCGGGAAAATATAAATTATACCTTCCTACGCAAGTCCTCCGCTTGTGGAATTTGAATCGCTAGCAACCATCCGCAGTTCAGCCGTTGGATCTACAATCTTGATCTCCACCAAATCTAGGAGAGAGAAAGTGGCTCATGTAGTAGGCTAGGATAGAGTTTTGAAAGAGAATAAATTAGATTCCAAATAAAAATAACTATATTCCATCTTTATCTAAATCTAGGAGAGAGAAAGTGGCTCATGTAGTAGGCTAGGATAGAGTTTTGAAAGAGAATGAATTAGATTCCAAATAAAAACAATTATATTCCATCTTTATCTAAATCTAGGAGAGAGAAAGTGGCTCATGTAGTAGGCTAGGATAGAGTTTTGAAAGAGAATGAATTAGATTCCAAATAAAAACAACTATATTAATTTAAATTCAAATTTGAATTATATTTAAAATTAATATGGGCTTGGACAAATCCATAATTAAATTAAATTAATTTTCAAGTCTCATTTTGGGTCCAATTAAATTTAATTAATTGGTTGGCCCAACCTTTAGACTTAAATTAATTGGTCAAATTATCTCACTGTGAAACCACTCAATATGTATACGCAAAGCACATGTAACCGCTTATACATACTGACATCATTCTGCAAGCCAATGTCAGTCGCATCGAAATAATATCGCAACATTTACCGACTAGACTGTGACTTTATATTACAAAGGAGTCGACTGTGTTACCTTTTGTGATCATCGATCCATCACACACAGTCTGTAATTGTAATAAATGGACTTGTTTGCAATTCAATATTTAACAATAATAAATAACAAATTAATGATAGAAACATTTATTCTCATTAAAGTGCAATTAAAAACAAGTTTGATACATTGTCCAAATCATGCTTTGAGATATACAAATCCTAACAGCGGGGACATTGAGAATGATAAAAACATAATACAATAGTATATTATTTAATAAAAATCGGGTAATCGGGCATACCCGATACTGGATAATACACTAAAATAAACCCGAATCCCGACCCGATACCCTATAAATTCGGATTTAGGATATCCTAATATCTGAACGGGTCGAGTATTTCGGGTAAAACTCGAAACCTAATATCCTAATAAACAACCCCTAATTTTAATTCCACATTCATATTGAGATGAACGTTTTGCAAAATTAACCCTTAGAAATTACAAGATTCAACCACTTCACAAGAATCACAACAAAAGTCCAAATCGAAGTTGAATAGAAAATTCAAAATTGATAAAGGAGATAGCAAAAGAATCGTGCACCACATCGACAAATTGCTTAGCATACGAGTCATTATAATTTTTAATTATTTTATATTAAATATTTATAAATATAGTATAATTTATAAATCCTAATAAATAGTAATAATTAATAAAAAAATTAATATTTATATCATTCGTGCACGTATTAACCCGTTCGCAAGTGAATGTTTTCATAATAATCAATTATTCTCTCTATCATGTGGTCATATTTTTTCATTAGACCGTTCGACTCAGAGTAGTTATTTTTCCAAAAAAGAAATAATTTTACTTTTAAAATATTATCACTCTTGCTCTTGAAAACAACACAATTTACTTTCTTAAGTTTCGTGAATCATTATCGCCGCATTTAGCATAACGAGTAAGTCCCATTAAAGAAGAGTTGCTTGCATACGTGTCACCGTCACCTCCGCCATCAAAATTCAATCTTTCGCGATCTCTACTTCAGTCTCCTGTTTCCAGGAGAGGAGAAACCGACCCACATCATCCACCCGATCCGCATCCCAAGATGAACGACTCCGATGTGTCGAAGCAGATCCAGCAGATGGTCCGCTTCATCCGCCAAGAGGCGGAGGAGAAGGCCAACGAGATCTCCGTCTCCGCAGAGGAAGTACGGCTTCTCCTCTTATCCCGATCGCCGGATTTTTTAAATTGGATTCGCTTTATTTTCTTTTTCTTTCAGTTGTTTGTTGATTTGATTTTTGTTGTTTGTGTAGGAATTCAATATCGAGAAGTTGCAGCTAGTGGAAGCCGAGAAGAAGAAGATCAAGCAAGAGTATGAGCGCAAAGACAAACAAGTCCAAGTTCGGAAGAAAATGTGAGTTCAATTAGTTTGTTAAACTAAGCTTGTATGCGATTGGATTGGAAAGAGAAAATGTTACTATTTTGTAGCTGAATTCTTCAGGATGTTGATTTTGTCAATGCAGTTCGTTTAAGATTAAAATTACTGGTATCATACTATATAGGGAGAAGTAGAATGGTCCGCAGAAATAATCGTAGGTACTGTAGTTCCCCAATTAAGTTGGAGATCTGAACTGGGTATTGTGTATAATCTGCTTAAAACGGTTTGCTCAGAGTTTCGAAGTGTCTGCTGCTGGTGTTAAATATTAGCAACATTTAGAATTATAATGTATGGAGTTATAAAATTTCTGATCGATTCGTTCTTGCAGTGAATATTCTATGCAGCTGAATGCTTCTCGGATCAAGGTTCTTCAGGCTCAAGATGATTTGGTTAATTCCATGAAGGATTCTGCATCGAAGGAGCTTTTGCACATTGGCCAACACCATCACAGCTATGAGCATCTCCTCAAGGATCTTATTGTTCAGGTTGGGCAAGCTGATTCTGTATGTATTGTGATTCACTTCTATCACAAATGTTAATTCTCGGATCACAAAGTCCTGTTGTAAAGATTTCCTTTGTGACTTTCAATTGTGTATCGGGGTGGAATCAAAAGTGCATTATTCAAATTTTTGTAATCTACTTAATGACAATTTTATATAATCCTAGAATTTCATAGGAAGTAGTTTAGTAGGAGGTGTTGAACTGTTTGATCATGTTATATAGATCATGAATAATGTGTAATCAGAACTCAATATCAAAATCGTCTAATCTACTTCATGAAAATTTACGTGTATGTTGCATTATAGGGTTTGCTGAGGCTGAAAGAGCCATCTGTATTATTGCGCTGCCGTAAAGCTGACCTGCACTTGGTGGAGTCCATCTTGCACAGAGCGAAGGAGGAATATGCTCATAAGGCAAAAGTTCATTCTCCTGAGATCATAGTTGACTCAATCCACCTTCCAGCTGCTCCTCATCATGATGCTCATGGACCTTCCTGGTAAAACTAGAAACTACTAAACATGCTCCCCCGTCCCATCTTTTTAGTCATGTAGTTCTTTTCAGGCCGTCTCAACGATTTAGTCCTGTTTCCTTAAATGGAAGTTGTGCTATTCCCCTACCCATGATATGATGATAAATACCCTCACACAACATATAAATTACACACATTGCCATTGTACCCCACATGCACAAATCTGTAATTAGTGAGGTGGTTTCCCTGTGATTTAGAACTAGGACTAAATTTATGGGATGTAGGGAGTATTTTTTTCTGAAAACTTTGCGCAATCTCTAACGTAATACCATTCTTATTTTTTGTTTTAGTTCTGGAGGTATAGTCTTGGCTTCTAGAGATGGTAAAATTGTGTTTGAGAACTCTCTTGATTCTAGATTGGAGGTTGCATTCCGGAAAAAGCTACCAGAGGTACTCAATATGAATTTTCTATTAGATAACATTTTGCCTATCCATCTGTTGTGATCTATATATGTTCAGGATCTCTTTCTTAATGATCACAATGCATGATATTCCTCTTAATCTTAATTCAACAACTTGCCTGCTCTGTGTTGTAAAGATGCATTTACTTAAAAAAAAGTGTATTTCAACTAGAGATTATTAGGGATGCCTGTGCTAGTACTATAGTAGTAGTTGAGGGCAGAGGACCTATTTTCTCCATACAAGGAGATATTTATTCAGTTCCTAGGACGTAAACGTTCATATAACATTGTGCTCCTACTGATCTAACCATAAAGACCATCTCATGCTACATAAATGCTTCATCATGATCGTTTCACAAATATGACTCTACTTATATGCAGATTCGCAAGAGCCTATTTGCCCAGGTTGCTGCATGATGTTCAAGATCTTGATATATGTGATGGTTTCAGTCGTTTCAAGCCTCTCTTTTTTTTTTCGGGTTTTAAGTTTGGACTTCTGATAGCCTTGTTCAACGTATATTGAGCTGAGCGCCTACTTCTCCTTTCGTGAAGGTGCACTTGCCCCGAGAATATCTTATTTCATGAGGACATCAAAGCATTGATTTTGTATCATTCGTTCAAAACAATTTAGCAGTGTTTATATTCCATCGTCAATATGTGCAAAACGAGTGTAAGTGGGTCAGACCTATGTACCATTTGTTTAATAGAGAAAATAAACAAGATTGGGAGACGATGGTCTTTCAACTCAGTGATGAAGTGTGATGAATAAGTTGAAGTCATGAAAGAGTTTGCTTACTTTTGTAGCTGATTATTATAGTCTTGACTAATTTTCGTGATCCTTGTGAAAATAAAGGTTTAACAAGAACATAGATGGTCTTGAAAACTTGCCAGCGTTAGTCAGGGGAAAACTGTGCACCTTTCATCTGAATTATGAATTGTCCATGACAGACTACTAGCAATCAGACTTTTAGGTTAAATAATTTTATTTATATAAATAATAAATATTTTAAACTAATACTCCCTCTGTGCTCCAAACGTAATCTTAGAAGGGGATGATACTGGGTTTTAATAAAACTAGACTAAGGCTATGTTTGGTATCTATGATACAATCATTTTGGGATTAGTACAATTATAGAACAATCATCTTGGGATTAGTATCGTATTATGGATACCAAACATAGCCTAAGTGTATTATAAGAGGTGGTCTATCATTTTTATTGTATTGTGAGATTATTAAATAAGGAGTGTGGATACATTACTAAAAGTGGAGTAGGATTACATTTGGGGAGAGGGGCTAAAATGACAAAACGATACTATACTATAACATCTGAGTGGCTCGTTTGACCTTCGCGTTAATAGGTCTGCCACTTCCAAGAGGCCTTTATTTGTTTTCCTCGCGAGGCACTATAAGAAGATTTTCTTTTGACGCAAATTTTCCTTGGACAATAGCCATCAAAATAGTCAAAGAGACTTTTAGTTTTATGGTGAATTCTAGTAACACTTTAAAAGGTTTTAAAAGGCAGGATAGTTGCGACTCAGGTAAGTAGAGAGGGACGTCAACTTTTGAGATAGAGCACTCTTAAATTAAAATTAGTAAACTGTAACTTTATACTCTATCCGTCGTGCTAAAAATGGTTTGTTTCTTTTCTGCACATAAAATAAGTAGTGTAAAAGTTGAAAAGTTGATGGGGTACACACATTTTAAACAATAATATTTTGTCATTTTACGAAACAAATCAATATTAATGAGACAACCCGAAAAGGAAAACAAACTACTTTTAGCGATGGAAAGAGTAACAAGTAACATGGTTATAGTTATTATCTTGTTAGTTGCATGATAAGTGATTATAGTTTTACTTTCTCTGCTCCATAGTTACCATAACTACAAAATAGAATATACTTGGAAATGAACTCTATTATGATTTATCAAGTATGAAAGGAGACTGGAAAGTGATTTGTGTTTCATGAAACCTCGAGTATTTGCAATGATATAGAGAGAAGAAGCATACACACAACTTGCCAAGTGAAATTACAAGACCACCCCTTTACTCTCATCTTTTATACATCAACAAATCATGAAAGGAAAAGAGGGCATAGCCATAGGGGGGGTTCTTTGCAACAAACATAATCAAGAACTCAGCTCATGCTTCTGTCATGCAGAAAATTGAGCAAAACAGTGCTTTTACATTTGGGGCACTTGGGATCCTCCTCAACTAGCATGACATACATTAAGCAACGAGGGCACCCAACCAACATCATCGAGATCGCCTCGGGGGGACTGCTCGTGTAACCGAGCGTCCCGTCGGGGCTCGTCTCCCAGGACACACACGAGCTCCGAGGCGAAGCTTTTGGCGACATCACTTGTCGCTGCTCCCCCGGAGGGGACAAGTTCAGTTTCAGCTCAAGTTTGGAGCTCTCACCATCATACTTCATTCTTGCACTGCCTGAAAACAATGTTAAAATTAAGATTTAGTTCAACGACTCATTTAAATAGTGATCATTAACAAACTAGATAATATGTTTCCATTTGAAAGGTGGAAAAACAGACAATTCAAGATTATATATATATACCTTGTAGGAGAAGTGAATTGCATCCAAGTTGGGATTTTGCTGCTAAGGTGCCACCAGCACTTGGTACGATTTCTTGAAGTATATATAATTTTGGTGGTGATGGGTTGAAGGGTGAAGGGGCTGTATATATACAGAGAGCAAATATTGGAAGCAAATGATTATATTAAATAGAAGGATTGATTATGGATAGGAGTAGAGTAGAGATTATTGTTGAATAGGTTTGGAGGGGGATTGAATTGAAGAGGGCAGGACATGTATTAATTGTAGGGGGGGAAAGATCACAAGAAGTTTGCTGCTGCTGCTGCTGCTGCCTTGTGGAATAATGAAGGATTGCATTTAAGCAAGTAAATATTTGCAGCTACATACATACATACATACATACACTGATACACACAAAGGGAAGGGGAGTAAGTAATGGTGTTTCATTTAATGCTGACAATGTTGGTTAACATATTAGTACTTGCGAGAGAGAAACAATTCAAATTTCATTAATGGCGTAACAACTGCCATCAGATTAAATGCGATATTAATTGTTCTCAACTTCACTACAATTAATTGGATGGAGCTGAGTAGTAGGGATAGTGATTAGTGAGTGATACTCATAACAACACAACACAAAAGGGGGAAGCTAAAAGGGTGGTGAGTGAGTGAGTGAATGAGGATTGTGTTTACATTTTTATGTTTTGAAAAGTCAGTTTTCATGCAATTTGTTTTGGCTGATATGATTAGGATTAGGATTAGGATATGGCTTTTCTTTTGCACAATCATCTCATCTATATATATTTCCACTTTAACCATCTTATAAAAGAACAACCCACAAAATGTAATTAATTATAATACAAGAATATCCACTAAATCTATCAGCTTAATTTCCTTTTTGGTTTCAAAAAATTCTTATCACTACTATTGTATGATTTATTAAGTTTTATTAAATCGTGTAAGGTTGTTATTAATGAATGCGTATGTCTGGTTCTGTATTAATGGAAAAGCGGTGCCATAGCTATATATGGGACTATATATTAATTTGTTGTTGAAATTAATTATATATAGTTTGGCTATCACTTATATATATACATCCAACGAACCCTACTGCCCAATCAATTAATCAAGATTTCAACCACTTTTTTACTGGAATTGAATGAATTACTATATGGTTGAAAATTTATTGGATAATAAATATTTTTGTTTTGTTTCGAGGATCATCATGAATTACTACGTACTAGTAACAAATTTCACTCTAAATAGGGTATCATCCAATCCACATACGCCTTAGCTTGCCCATAAATATTACTTTTAAATAATAATCTACTTTTTAAAAATAAAAAAATTTACTTTATTAATCTTTTTGTCAAATATCTTGGAAAGAACGAAATAGAATTCTTAAACAAACATGAGAGTGGTAGATGTAAATAGTTGGTTTTCTTTTATCATTAATTCACATTTGGGTCGTCCATAAATACTCAACAAAATTGTTCAAGTTTGAGGGAATTATTTAATTCCAACCAACCTTAATTATGGAATACGTACAGTGTGTGGCATAATTAATATTTATGGAGATTGTTTTCTTCTTACTTTGATAATAATTGTATTGATGAAAGTATTATGAATGTAAAATTAAGTGTGCATTGATTTAAGGTGGAACATAGTACGAAGACAAAAGTTTTAAGATTGAAGGATTCAAAACCTTAAGTTTAATTAATTAAGTTGTTAGGAAAATTAATTGCATTTGCATTGTCTAAAATTATTTTGACCCAACTTCCAGATAAGCGCTTATCATTTACAAAAATTTACTTGTGACATTCGCCTAAGTGCATGTTAGGAAAAATATATGTACGAAATCAAGAAAACGAAAATAACATGAGATTTATTTACCTAGTTTGTCTTTTGTCTATGTCTCGAGGTGATGTTTTGTCTACGATAAAACAAGGAGAAACTGCTATTTATATATAATAGCAACCGAACCCTAATCCTAAGCCTAGTGGATCCAAAAAAATTGGCTGAGTTCCTGCTCCCGAACCCTTATACAACTCAGCGACGAGTTGGATTATTGGTGTCATGGTAATTAAGGTGTACAATCTATTTAGTTTCCACATGACTCTAATAATGTACTCTATTCGTCTCGTTATTTGATCTACTGTAACAAAAACCGTGTCAAAATAGTTGAGACTAAATATATTAGTATACATTCGTTATTTCGTTATATATATACCCGTTCAATAATACGTGCCCTATTTTCGAAGTTTCAATTTTCTATAAATTAAATATTCCCTCTGTCCCGCTAAAAGTGGTCATGTTTCTTTTTTAGGAAAGTGACTCTAAAAGTGGTCACTTTCCTAAAAAGGAAAAGTTTTTAGGCCGATTCCCTTGTGGCCGCTTTTAGCGGGACGGAGGAAGTTGCACTTAATAGAGAGACGGTGGTGGCAACAGCAGCATGCACCAACAATTTATGTTCCTATATTTCATACACATTTTATTAATTTCTTTGCCAAAAATGGCAACTACATACTAGCTAGTTAGTATTTATCAAGAAATCCGATACACAAATTTCTATAAATCAATAGTACTCTTGATGCTTTTACATTTTGTTAATTGATAAATTATTATTCTCTGTCTGCCATTAAAATTGATCTACTTTGATCAAAAATCTCTTACATATATAATATAACTCAGGGATTAATAGTCTACAATGTTTAATTATCTTGCACTAAACCATAATTACTTCTTTAGAAAAATATACTTTCTTAATTTGGCAAGTGATTCTGCCTATTGAAGCCAACCATATAGAGTTTTTACTTTTATTCTTTTTCTCAAAGCATTACAGCACGTCTTAAAATTTTGATCAAGATGTTGCAAAATAAAATATAAAATTATCTATTTCTGAGTACTCGGATTCCCTAATGAGCATTGCCACAAAAAAGCAATTAACTAAAGAAAAGGAAACCACAAAACAAAAAACAAAAGGCTAGAATGTTTTATCAATATTAAGATGCCACCACAGAACTCCTTATAACAAATGAAAGGAATCACATAATATGTATATATATATATATATATATATAAATATATATATATATATATATATATACGATTAGTATCCATTAGTATTTTGCAGTGAGGGGGTTGTCTTCAGGTTTATGCTATTTCAAAAATTATGGCTATTTATTAACACACAACAGAGGAAATTTGCATCCCAGCAGCAGTGGTACTTATGATTGATTAGAATAAAGTAGGTCTAGACTTCAAGAGAAGCTCCTACACAGAATAAAAAAGAAGAAAGAAAGAAGATAAACTATTCAAATATTACACAAGCATTATGTAAATAGAAAAATTACATTACATTACAGGAGCAGTTCGGTCCTCCAGAATCTGCTGCCGCTCAAGCTCGATGACGTTTTCAGCCAACATGATGAAAGTGCCATTAGACGTTTCATTACTGCTCCGGCATTGGTGTAGTTGTTCCCTAAGACTCTTAACAAGCTCATTCAGCTTGTTGATGCTCTTTTCCTGTGACAAGATAATCTGCAGAAGAAGATGAACAACTGCAGCTAGTTAAGACTATGCAACTTCGTTCACTGGCTTGGGAGATATTGAGATGCATAATTCACAATGCAATGTTTCTGAAGTTGAGATTTAGAATTTTATGAATCAAAATCTTGATTCAGTTGGGTGAATATTACTTCAATTTCAGGTTCAGAACACATAAAAATATATGTACCCGTTCTCTTTAACTTAGTAATAGCAGTTGCAACAGAGAAGAATTTGAGAATCTTACTACACTTCTTCATAAACTTAGTAGAGGTATACAATTGGTGAAGAGTAACCGAACTAGGCCAACCTTTTATAAGCTATTTAGGTTCGGAGGACTTTTATGTCATTTATGTAGTGACACCACCCAAAGTGGATTGGAGGACCTTTTCCTTCTAATTAGCACTTTAGCAAAGTGGCAGCAAAGCCACCCTTTCCATTCTGGAGGTCTAGTTATATAGATGTCGTATTTAAAAATAAAACTCATTCCCAAATATTTGTTATATATCAGAAGTCTGTGGAAATATAATGATACACATCTCATTTTACCCCTGTCCTAAAGAGCTGTTCGCTTTTCTTGAAGGAAAAAAAAGTTAATTTATCTATTTCCTTGGCATATGAGATATGACGGAAGAGGACACTTATTCAAAGACAGAGGGAGTCAGGGAGTAATACAAAACTTCATGTAATGTTGTTGGTCTCTTATCAAGCTGGTTTCTATCCAATACAAGAGGCTTGCTCAATTTTT
Source organism: Leonotis leonurus (assembly GCA_026898415.1). Classification (NCBI taxonomy): domain Eukaryota; kingdom Viridiplantae; phylum Streptophyta; class Magnoliopsida; order Lamiales; family Lamiaceae; genus Leonotis; species Leonotis leonurus. The sequence continues at coordinate 4,442,465 of JAPKLX010000003.1, read as the reverse complement.
AATGGTTCCTTTCGTGTTTCCAAGCTGGTCTTCCTGGCACATTGCCCCTCCATACTCATTTTGAAAAACAAAATTTGAACTCATCATCAGTTCTTTCATGATTTTTATAACTCACCTAGTTTGTAACCACTAGGCACTAACTGTCAACACCTGCAATTGATGTATTTTTCTTAGGCTGCGTGTCTATTTAAAGGGGAAGAGGAGGACTGGATGAGCAAACTTTGTTGACACAGAGAAGGCCAAGAACAAGACGGAGGAGGTAGAGTGGCAGTTGATAAGTCTAATACAGATCATATGTGGACATTAGACTCATTAGTTGAAATTGGTTGCTCTTCCAGGTCCAGCATCCTAATATGAGATCCCTGGGAGGGTAGAGCAGGTATAAAGTGCACCACTGCACTTGGACAAATCTCGTATGGATCATCATGTTCATAGATGGTTCAACTTTCAAGGTAGTTGGAGTATGCAGCTACCAGGAGCTCATCCATGGAAAGAGGATCAAATAATCCCTTGAAGTAGGGCAATATGCCATTCCCTTTTATTGTTGAGCTACAACAATACATAATTAAATTCTCCGACGATCCTAAGGGTTATCTTCCAAGTGTGTAACAATGAACCCTTCAAACAGAATAATACCTCTAGAAATTCACTAATTGTTGACAAAATAAAGTGAATACACCATATGCACATTAGGAAAGAGTACGAGCTGATTAAAACTTGAGACAAATATAGAAGCAAACAAGCAAGAAAGAAATTTCTTTGTAGCTCTATTGTACACAATCCAAGCTTTCAACTCGATGAATATGCTGCAACACATGAAAAACAAATAGAATCCACCCTCAAATAGAAAGTGACATACATGAGACATACATAAGATTCTATCGACATGGAAAGAAAAATTTGCACGGAACATATATAACCTTTAAAGATTTCCAACCAAAGGTAGTTGTAGTTATAATGAATTAATTCATTATAACTTCTTAACATACAGATTAGAGGAAACTACAACTACCTTTTCTTTGACGCCTTCCTCCCTTTTTGAGATCTGCTGTTGCTTCCGAGACACGCCCGGATTCGTATCCATGTCACTTACTAATTGCTGTCTCCACTCAAATTGGGATGTAATAATCAGTACCAGCAACAGAAAGACAAGCAGCATTGGTCTCGACATGATACACGTAGACCTATTGTCTTCCTCAAAACCTATAGAAATGCAAAAACAGGACACGAGAGCAAGCACAAAATTCAGAACGGCCACCCAAAAACAGTGATTTTTATGAAATAGTTAAATGAAACACCCAATATCTATTTTTTTTCATCTCCACTATAAAGAACTTGTCTCTTCCATATTGAACTTAAATAACTTATAATGTTCAAAGCAGGTTCTAATAAAGAATACTGCCCCGTTCTGCTAAATTTTCGAGCTCTATATCCATAAACAGTTTTTATATATAATATATTAAATGACAGGCCAAATTAACCAAATCAAAACTTATATTCAAAGAACTAATTCATTAATGGTTCAGTTCGCTATAAGTTTCAGAAACTGTAAATAGTGAAAACGAATTGAAGGCGAAGAGAAGACTTACAGATCAGAAGTAAAAATTGAGACGAACAGCATCGGAACAGAAGGGGGCGAACCCGAAAAAATGGAATGAAAAATATGGAAGGGTTTGTTTGGTTGCAAGAAAGTGTTGGGGGGTTATACGAAAGATGAAAAAGGCGTTAAGTGGTTGTTTCAGCGAATGGTACAATTCGGGCAAGGGCGATGAGGTTGTCGAAGCTAGCTGAAATGGAGAAGAAATTTGGGACTTGACTGACTCTCTCTCTCTCTCTCTGCACTGTGCATTACAATAATCCACGTTGTAATCCACTGTTTTAGTTATGAATCCTGATTATATAGATCAATTTAATTATGCTTCTAGAATTGTGAATCGATAATTTCTCAAAATCTTTTTATTTTTTATATTAATTTAATATTATATATTATATTGATAATATTTAGATCTAATAAAATTGGAATAGTAATAAAGAAACAAATGGAATGAGTTAGTATATGAGATGGTGGACTACTTTTATAATTAATTGTTCATATCGAACCAAACACATAAGCGAAGCGACGACGCCGACTTTCCCAATGACGAAGCAATTGAAGCGATGCCAGAGTCTCAGTCAGCCTCGCCAAATTTCAGAATGGATGTATATATTCTTTTATTTGTCATATATACACATAGATTCTAAAATCTTATTGTAATTTAGCTAAAGTCTTCCTACCCTAAAATTAGATAGCCAAATCGCGTGAATCAAATTGTTGTTGGATTGACCCGATTTATTGAGATCAAATTCGAACTCAACCTATTAAAATTCAATCTGCTATTCGAACCCAACACAAATATGATATAATGTTTGGTGTCGATACGATACGCTACGAGTCCTAAATTTATACTCACGAAGACGATACGAAAATCATAATAACATAAATGATGCAAATTTTCAACCTTCAGCAATATATTGAATTTTATATCTAAATAAAGAACAAAATGATTTTTTGTAAATATTAAAAAATTGATTATACTTCAAATTATATATTATTCATATATTTATATTAGCAAATAATTTAAATCCAACCCCAACCTAACATAATAATTTCATCTTCTTATCAAGCTGACCTTATAAAAACTCAAACCTAATAAATCTTGGCACTAACTCTATCCCTCTCCATATGAGGTCAAAAATTATCAACTCTATTTAAAATCATTGTTTTAGCTAGTTAACAATAGAAGTGCTCTAAAAAGACTAGACTCTGTAATCTAATGTCCAACTATGAGAATTTCAACAATTCGAAATATTGGTAGTAACACACTCCGTGCAGAAAAAACTAATACTACCATATCCAAAACTAGAAGTTAACCAATTGAGAGAGAGAAATATAAAGTATTGTTCTGCAAGGGCTATTCTACTTCTACCAAAAAAATGCTAATTAATAGCATAAGTATCTTCCAAGAGGGCCAAAAGTAATTTCAAAATACACAGAACTCTCTTAAGATTCCACATGCCCTATGAATCAACAGTCTAATCTAGTTCAATAAAGAACTCACAAACAATAGCACAATAGTTTTTGAACCTATGATAAGCAACCAGCACAATGTCTGTCTACCACCAGAAAAAGCTATGCTATGCTGAATTATGGTAACTTTCAGTTAGAGGTCCCAAGAAAAGTGCATATGCACCATCATGCTCGTCCTTCTTCACCCTACCTACCACCTAAGCAGTTTCATGTCTGTTGGCCGTTATCTGTCTGGACACCATTGAGAACTTGCGAAGATTCTGTACTATCAGAAACAAAGGCCTCAGGTTTCTTGCGTTTCGTGTTGGACTTCCTTTGTTTTTGGCTCGAAGGACTAGCAGAAGGCTGCAGAAGCAATAAGGACCAAAAGATTAAGAAGGCATTGGAGATGCCAAAATCCATGAATAGTTCTTTCTTACCGTAGTCTCAGTATCAGAAGCTAACTTTCTCTTTGTAGGTTTATTTCCCGTTTCCAGAAAGCGAAGAACCTCAATCTTAGAACGGAATTTGTGTTGTCCCGTTGGTTCAACATAATACTGCAAAATTTAAGATCATTGAAAAAGTAATTTCCATGTAAAAGTGAACTGAACCCTATAATATGAGCAGACTGAAATATTAAATACAACTTTAACCTATATAACTGTAAAAAGGGTGTATAAGAAGCATATAAAACACCATATAGCAATTATGTAATATGGTTTCTTTAAGCCATATTCAAGCTATTAACGTATTTACATATTTTTCTAGCAGCATGTCATATTTCTGCACATATAACTTTTGATTGTGAAGTTCTTTTTAGAGGTTAAAAAAACAAATATTTAAATAAAAATGACTAATGCTCAAAACATTAGTTAGATACACAGTAACTTCACATGATGAAGAACGTCGTCTAAAATTAACACATCAGATGCACAAATTAAGCAATTGACCTTATAAAGAATCATAATCAACACATGTTTAATGTATTTTAACTTTTATAAATCAGATTCACCAACTGAACAAACAACATAGCTTTACATGTGAATCATTATAGTTTATAAGTAAAGAATGGAAAAATCGGTTCCTCAGAAGAAAGATAGTGACACAATATAATGATCTATTAAAAATATTCCACTTTATTAGAAAAATAATTTATTATTGATCTCTAAAGATCATACATAATAATTAAAGCATTTGAGAATATGCGTTATTATTTTTAAAAAAGAAAAGATTAAATGCCCAAGAACTGTTTCTGGAAATAAAACTTTTAAAGAAGTAAAATCATGTCTTGATTTTTCTGGATATTACTGAAACTTTACAGCATTCTTTCCCAGAAATGGTACAACTTGTAAATTTCCTTCCAGATCCCTTCAGGTAATATTGAAGGTTTTGGTAGCTATTTGCAGCCAATTAATCACTCAAACTCAAATTCATGTCAAACAAGTTCAAGCATAATAACACAAATAATATTGATTTTGTAAAAACCCAAAATCTCTCAACTTTATATAGCTTATAAGCAAAAAAATCCTACAAGTTCATAATGAGATGAAGGGAGTATTTATTTGAAAACCACTGAATTCATAAATAGGGTGCTGATGTGGAATCCAGAATGGACAGATATATATGTAATTGACTAAAGGTCATGTTCTAAAGCATTTATAATTTTAACATTTCATCATACCACAGTTTCATTGCCTAAAGATTTATTGAACGTTCGAGTGATACAGTGTCTTACATGCAATAAAAGCACCAAACCTTGTCCAGCTTATTTCTACAATCAGTTATTTTTTAGGAACCATGTATATAGCAAGTAGCAATAAGTTGCAAATGGAAGGAAATAAAACAGAACTAGCAAATACTTAAAAGTGTGCCTCAAGAACAAAATTTTCGAAGACACGAGCAATGACTGACACATATGATGGGCACAATTAAAGAGGACACGGTGTTTAAGAAGATTAGAAGGTTCCAAGTACACCTTTCAATACCACAAAGAGTTAGACCTACTAATGAACTTTTATAACAAATCCAATTAATCTTCAAATAGTCCCACAATCACAAAAAGTGAATATACTCGAAAGACATCCAGCGCCCATACAATCATCCGATTGCACTAAATGCCTAAAACTTTATCCTTATTGTAGCTTTTCTAAGTTTTAAGATTGTTCTTCACACTATAACGGCAAAACCAATTAAATGCAATGTTGTTGTTAGTCAACATTTTCAAGTCACAAAAAGGACAACAGTAAATAGTGTGCTCTGAATCTCTGAGACTGATAGAACCCCCAAAAACTTATGACAATAAAGACAGCATTTTCCAAATGTAGGAGTGTATAATATATAAATAAATTATAGTGAGGACACATAGACTAAATCTCTTCCATCTCTATTATCCTTGTTCAGATCCAATAGCATTAACTACGAACAGATGTAAGTCTGAAGTTGCTGGTTCCTAACTTCCTCAGTTAGCGAACAGCCTCAAAATCGTCTTTCTATCAAATAGAAGGGATAAGAATTATCTTCGTCACTCTCAACATAACTAGGAACAAATTATATTCACTGCCTTTGTTAAAAAAACTACTCAATGCAAGAAAAAACACTTCCCTTAAAAACATGACCGACAATGAGATTCCACGCTAGAAAAAAAATAGTGCATGATAAACTGTGAAGCCCAAATTTACAAAATCAAAATGTGAGCAGCCAAAGTGACAATATACACGCAGACAAAAACAAACATTTTTTTACGTTAGAAATGCTACAAAGCCACGCTGGGATGCACATTAACATGCATAAAACAGTCAAAAGCTTTACAAACCTTACCCTTGGTGGGCCAAGTACGTTCTAACTTCAAGCAGAAGCATCTATATACTTCATGTCTACTACAACTGCAGAAATAAACAAGTAAACTAACACTTTGGTGGTAAACACATCATTGAGGAAAGCGAGTAAAGCTCGAAAGCTAGTTTATGTTGATAAGAGAACATTCAGTTATGATATGTCACCCCAAATAGGAAACTTGTCATGATTTAGATTGACATCAAGTTGTAGCTCAAACAAGAGTACAAGACTTTATGCTATTTTAACAGTGTCAGTGCTGATTATTCTTCTTTTAACAAAACTTGTTGAACTTAACCAAGATGAACATGACAATTAGACAGGGGTAGAGTTTATCATGCTTTGTGTTAAATAAAACAACCATCAACTCGACAAGTTTGGTCCTTATCTAATGGTATAATCCCAAGTTTCAACCTAATACTCTCGACTTTATGTGGACACTGGCCAACATCTAACACAACACATTATACTCTTCCAAGATCACCTCTAGACCCTTATGAAACCCTAAAATCTACTAAGTGCATAACAAAGACTCCTGACATCCACTACACTCAGGTAATAAACCTCCTAAAAATTTATCAATCCAGCGATAGCTTAAAACCTGAGTCACCTGACCCAAACGAGGAATCAAAACTTAGGTCAAAATCGTCGCGCACTGAATTAAAGACAACTCCAAAACATAAAATAAAAATCGAACAAAGAAAAACAATGCTGTTCAATTAAGAGAGGGCAAAAAAACCTACTCGATCAATGAGGCCAGCTGTGGCTCCGGACGAGCGCACTCTCAAGTCAATTTCCCAACCCTCGGGAAGCCAGGTGGGCCGCTTCTTCATCTCGTCGGGATCCCTCCGCCGCACCGCCCGCGGCGTGGCCTCCGGCGATCCCTCGCCGGGAACGTACATGGAGATTGGTTCCGCCGCAATCGCCACCCCCGGCGCGAACTCCATGTTCTCGGGGGGCTGCTGCTGCGGCAACTCGTCGGTGGCGGTAGCGGCGGCCTCGGAGGGGTTGCGACCCGGGTCGATGTAGGAGCCGCTGTCCAAAAGCGGGTCGACGGGAGTGGATTCAGGGTCATGGGATTGAGTGACCGGGTCGGACGGGAGCTGGGGTTCCGACATCTTTGTCGCGTTGGCCAATACGAATTCAGAGAAAATATCAAATTTTGCAGAAAAGAATAAATTTGAAATCCCTAATTTCTGTTTTATTGACTGTTACTGTGGAGGTCAACTCTCAGCTCAGCTGTGTTGAGAAATCAAATAGCATAAAAAAGCCTCAATAAATTATTCACAAGTAACAGTATAATAATTTTCTTTTCAGTGATTCAAAGAAAAAAAATATTCAGAACCTTCTCCAAAATAGATTAACTTTAGTTGGTAAATCGTAAAGTGAGGGTAGTGTGACCTACAAAAAGTTAGATGATGTGTAATATATTATGAGTGGATAATCCACATTCAAAAATAGTGAGTAGAGAAGGGATTGCCCAAAATAGAAAGAAAAGTGAGAAGAAATTTGGTGGACAAACTAAAATGACAAAGTGGGAAGAAACTTGATTGACGGAAGGAGTATTTTCAGAAGAAAAAAAAATACTCCCTCCGTCCCGCTAAACGCGGCACAATGGATACGGCACGGAAATTAAGAAAATAAAGTGTTTGTTTTTAAAAAAGTAGGAGATAATTATTTTAAAAATAAATTTTTTTTTATTTTTGAAAAAATGTCCACTTTTAATGATACGTCTCAAAAAGAAAACGTAGTCACATTAAGGGGAGAGATAGAGTAATATAATAATTTAGACCATTTTGACTAAGTTTGAGATACTATTGCATTAACGTTATGTGTGCATATTCTCAGCTGTTAATTATGAATGAATGAATATTTTAATGTGTTGGGATTTGGGGTATAATATAAAAACTTCTAAAAATATTCAGATGTTTGTGATTGAACTACACTTTAGTGTCATTATTTACTATTTATGTGCTTTACTAGTTTAGTTAGGGTTTTGCTTGCATTTTATTGAGTGATTGTTATCATAGTGGTCGGTTCACGATTTCACTATTTTGGAATTGTAATCGATAACGCTTCCGATTCTGAATCGTCAGTTACTTTATAACCAATTTTAAAAACATTTACTTTTATATTAATTTTGTAAGTTATAATATAATTTTATAAGTTATAAACAATGATTTTATATAATATAAATAATAATTACAGTTATGAGCTAAACCGTCGGGACAATTACGGTTTTCGAAACTACCAATTATGATTCGGTTACAATATGATTTCGATAATCACAGTTTTTTTTGAACACCTATAATAATAAATTCTTAATTTTCGCGTGGATACTAGTTTTCACGTTCACATTAGTTCTAGTAAGAAATCATCTCCAATATCTCTATATATAAACTTATGAAGATTGAGTTAAAATAACATACAAAAGAAAATTAACAAATTGCGATAGCATATTGAAATGTTGAATCATGATTTAAGATATTTAAGTTTGTTTGTTATTAACATATTGAAATGTAATTAATATGAGATATTTAAGTTTGTTTGGTATTTAATCCATGATTTCGCATTAATTATATTATATTATCTCATCTCATATTAATTACACTATAATTATTCTAATTAATATAATTAATATAATATGATATATGATGGTACTAAATAAAAGCCTTATTATATACTAGTATAGTTAAAAATTCGAATTATTAAAAGTTATTGTACACGATAATAATAAATAAGATATTATTAATTAATTAAACTATATCCATCTCAGATCGATTATATATCAATGATAATTTTATTTGTTCTTTTACATATATAAATACTTTGAATCCATAAACTAATTTTTCAATCTACAATCATTTATCAAACGATTAAATTTGATTGATTAAGTCATTTAGCAAACTTAACCCCATAGTGGTAGCGAGGAGATCGATTGTAGCATTAATATCTTTAAATTTATAAATCTAGTACTATTCATTATTAAGGGACGAAAAATGAACTCTGTTGCCAATCATTGTATTCTACTAGCAATGCCAACAAAAATTTAGCAGACATTAGAAACATTTAATGAGATGAAAAATGAAAGTGAAGATATTTAGGAGAATACTTGTTTGGCCAAATCTTGCCAGAATGCAGCTCTTGGAAAAGAAACGTCGACATCTCTTTGATCTTCAATCTTTCCGTTTCTGAAGAAGATACCAACAAAATTCTTGATTTTCTTGCTTAATGTATGCTAAATTAATGCCATTTGCAGTTTCTGCTTTTGAGTGAATGGTTGCTTTCTGGGTATTCTCTCTTTACTTGTTGTATCAATGGAGTCCCTTTTTGATGCATTTTTGACAGCATCACCCCACAGATAGCTCTTGCTTATCTCCTCCAAGCTTAATTCAATGGAGTGGAGATCACTATCATCTGATTCCATTTCAACTTGGTTCATCCCTGCATCATTTTCGCTTTGTTTCTCATGGTTTTCTAGCGAGTCCCTCAAAAGTTTCTCGAGCTCCTTTCTTTTGTCGTCTCCAAAAGATCTGTCCCCTTTCAGAAAGGCCTCAATCCCATTTCTTAACCTACCAACAAGTGCATTCTTCTCCTCATACAGACACCTAGCATCAGAGAGCTTCATCTGCACTCTTTCTTCGCGTAGCAGGTCAGCTAGTTGGAACATTTCCCTCTCTTTCTCCACTTCTTCTCTAACTGTACCAAATTGTCTCTTCAGTTCCCACACACCTCGTGCTAACTCCTCGCAGACTTGCTCCACTTTTCTTCTTGCGTTCTTCTCGCTCTCAAGCTCTTTGATGGACCTCGCAAGAGATTCCCTTGTCTCCGCTAATTCTGCCTTGATTTTCTTGTTCAGTTTCTCACTCCTTTGCCTTAGTTTCTTCTCAGCCTTGAGCTCTCCAACTATAGACGGAACAGCATGATGAGTGCTGTGTATTATCTTCTTCAGCACAACATCATTCTCTATCTTCTCTCTTTTCTGTCCTTGGATTAGCTTACTCACTCGATTAGATGACCGATCAAGTTCAACTCCCAGAGCTGAGATGAGTGTTGAGCTTATACACTCGGGATTCTCAATACCCCAAACACGACTCAGTACATCAAGCAACTGCTTAGAAGTAATGAGACCATTGAGTACATCCTTCAGATTATTCTTCACTCCATGTATTTGCTCATGGCCATGATGTGTCCCATCAACCTAGATATTGCATGCTATGTTACTCAACAACACCACTTTCTAAGTACATAAACTTGGAACAGATACTGCAGAGAGAGATATTGATGAAGGGCACCACTTCAGCTTGAAATATTCATCTCAAGGTTTTGTAATTTCATACAAACTTACAGACATTTATGAGAATGTGCTTAATACAGTATCAACTACAGAGCCTGTGAAACCAACCATCTTCTTTTTATTTGTCAAAACAGCGTAGTACTTTGTCATTTCTCATCATGAGCTATGCTCAAATGGCAACAACACTTAAAAAACCTACCAAAAAACATGTTGTCGAGTCTATGTGATGCAAACACATTACGAGTATAATATGAAAATAAGAAAATGTAAATTGCAAAAATTGGTAATGCAGTGAAAAAACATCATATAATTGACACGATCGAGCAATGAACTTAAACAGATTTTGTATAGAATTAATCAAAAAATTATTTATCTGCAATAGTTACAAAACTGTCAAAATCGAAGAACTTTACCTGTCCCAAGCAAGTAGGAATAGAAGTAGAACTTCTCCGAGGCTTCCGGCAACCACCTAACGCTCTTCTTCTACAGCTGCACAGTTTAGCTTGATTCAGTATCCCCTGCAATGTTTCAAATCAAACAGAAAACAATTAGAGCAAATATGTAAATATATTCAACTCCAGTAATAAATCCTCTTCCTCTAAAAAATGATTAAAAATCAATACCACATGCGAAACAGTGGTGAGAGATGGAGCAGACAAATCGAACTCCAGTGATCTCAATTTAGAGGACTCCAAAACCCTCTGTTTTGCAGCCATTCCAGCATCACTTTTTTTATCCCCAAAAATTTCAAAATTGAGTATAGGTGAAGGCATGGCATCAATCTCCCACATAAGGGCAGCGAGTTTTCGCGCGGAAAGCGGTAAATGATTGGCATTCCCCAATTTGAGATGGCTTTGCAGTGAGTGAGACTGAGAACCGATCATTTTCCACGTGGGAACTGGAGTAGTGGTGGATCCCCTCCTTTTCACCATTAATAAGGCGCGCTTGAACCTGTAAGTGTGAGCCGATGGAGATGAAGACGACCATCCTCTCTTCCTCACCTTCGCCTCATCTCCTTCCATAGTTTTGGTCCAGATTCAACCTTCAATGTGGCCCTTCACCTATCTATGTATGATCTATGTATGTATTACTGTGATGCCATAATTGTTGGGTTCATTTTCCATATTATATATATATATATATATGTCTATGAGAAATAGAGTGAGACACGTCAGCAAAATAATTCAAAATTTCAAACGACCTAAAGTGAAAATTGTCTCCTGCAATGCACCGTCAACTCTTCTTTTTTCTTTCTTTTCTTTTTCCTTTTTCTTTTTCTTTTTCCATTAGGTTTTTGGAAGGCGTGATCATATTGGAAAATAAAAGTAAGATAATTCAAGAATATTCAGAAAAGGTATGATATGATAATTGATATGGAGTTACTTATTATAAGAGTTGTAGAGAATGGATCCTCCATGCATATATGTAATGCCAATTTGAGCCATAAACAAGATGGTTTTCCAAACTTATAAAGAGGAAGAGAGCAAAATATGTGGTTACAAATAGGTAACTAATCTCTCAAATCTCATTGATTAATGCTTATGTTTGTAAGTACTATAATCTACTTTCTCGTTCCGCTAATTCCGATTTGTTTTTTATTTGCGCGTAGATTAAGAAATAGCGTAAAAGTTGAAAAAGTTATGGAGTGTACACATTTTAAATATGTGTTAACTATTTGAATCATTAACCAAAAGTGTACTCTCTCCTTTTTAAACAATTATAACTAGAGGTGTAATCGAACCGAACTGAACCCAATACTATCAGGCTCGAGTTTGGCTCGTTTAAAAATTTAAAGGCTCGAGTTCGGTTCGACTTCTGAAAACCAAGCTCGAGTTCGATACATAAAAATCGAGTTCGAGTTCGATTCGTTAATTATTCGATTTAATAGTAAATTCGAACTTGGCTCGAGTTCGTTAAAAAGCTCGTTTATTAAATTATTTTGTTAATATATTTATATATATATATATTAATTTGATAAGTTTGTGAACTAGTTCGTATATAAAGTTCTCGAACTATTTGAAGTTCGGCTCGTTTTTTAAGTTCGTGAACTATTCAAAGTTCGGTTCGTTAAATTATATTCGAACATGTTTGCGAACCGAATACCTTTAGGCTCAAGTTCGCTCGAAAAATTATTCGAGCTCGATTTGAAGCTCGAGTTCGGTTCGTTTAGTAAATGAACAAATTTGAAACGAAATTTTATCGAGCCGAACCCCGAATAGTTCATGAATAGTTTGGTTCGCTTACACCTAGGGGTGAGCAAAATACCCGAAATCCGAATATCCGAACCGAACCAAACCGAAATTTCTAATTTGGTTCGGATTTTTCGGATCTACAGATCGGATCGGATCGGTTTTTTCGAGAATTTCGGATTTTCGGATCGGATTGGATCGGATAAATTTAAATCCGAACTAATCCGAAATCCGAAATATATTCATATATATATATATATATATTCTTATTATTAATTATAATAATATAACAATTACTTAAAATTTTCTAACCCTACCAATTTTCTAACCATACCAATATATATATTCTTATTATTAAATATATTGATTGTAATGAATGATTTGGTAGTTGGAACTTAGAATTTGATAATTATGTTGCTATATAACTTTGTGGAATTGTGCTTGTTTGATCGATTAAGTTGCTTCATTTTTGTTAATATTCGGATTTTTAGGTGTTAAAAAAATTGTTCTAGATTTTCGGATTTTATGTTCGGATTTTCAGTTTTTGAATTTTTTTTTGAGATTTCGGATTTTTCGGATCGGATCGGACAAAAGTATAAAATTTTCGGATTCGGATTTTCGGATTTTCGGATTCGGATCGGATCGGATTTTGGCTTAAATTCGGATTTTCGGATTGGTTCGGATCGGGCCAAAATCCGAACCGAAATCCGAATGCTCACCCCTACTTACACCCCTAATTATAACACAAAACACTCAGATAAATTAAACCTTACAAATATGATATTTTTGTCGATCTTTTTTTCATTAAAAATATATTTTACAATTTTTTTCTTAAAAACCCTACTGACCCATCAATTCCAAACGATTGTAAATGCACTCGTTACACTCGTAGTTCACTTCCACTATCCGGCCGCCAATTAAACTGAATGACTAGTTTTGTCTAGTTGAGTGACTATTGCTTCTTTCGATAGATCATAGGTTGAATCTGATAAACAAAAAATTTGCATAAATAATTTGAGTTTACTTCACATCCTTGTACTTCCTCACTTCTAAACTCAAAGGTTGTTACTAAACCACTTCTCTATCTTCGAGAGAGAAAGCTATTTGGTATTTAGGGTAGATTGTCTTGTAAAATAAAAAACATATTTATGCCATTTAATTTCTAATCCATAAAATGAAAAAGGTTTGGTGATTTAAAAATGATAACAGTTGATATGGAATTTGTCGTTGACCATAGATATTGGTGACAAATTGGAAATAAATGTTAGGTAGTAAAAGCAAAAGGTTTACAGTACCCGCCAAAAAAAAATCCATTCCTCACATAAAAGGATGTAATAATAGCGCCTAGATATATAAATAAATGGGATTCTAAAGTATATTTAGATCATTAGAGTCCTTGACTACCATTTAATTTGACACGACCGTCTCAAATTGATATTAATTAATTAACTAAAACTAATTTTAATATTTGAGTACAAGATTTAAATCTTTATAATTGGGTCGGAATCTTATCTTTAGGCATCAATCAAGGAGGGAAGCTGTAGCTGGCCCAATTTCGTTGCCCATTCATTCATTCAATCATTATAGAGATATCATCTATTTTAAATTTCGCTTCTTTGTTATTCAAATTGTTAAATTTTGAAGAATGAAATTTAAGATTAGAAAGTGAAATATTTTTTTTCTTTTTGGTTTTCAGTTGGGAAGAGGAATTCATTACTATGTATGACCACTCCCTCCGATCCTTAAAAAGATGCACCATTTGACCCGATACATGTTTTAATAAAATGTTGTTTACTTAAAAAGATAGTGAATATTGAGATCTACAAAAATGTATTATTAAGTATTTTAATTGTAAAAAATGGATATTGAGACATACAAAAAAGTATTATTAAGTGTTTTAATTGTAGAAGGTGCAATTTTTAAGTAAATTAAATGTGGAACCATATACATAAATAAAAAAGACATATTTTTAAAAAACGGACGAAAATGATAAAAGATACTCCCTCCGTCCCAATAAACCTGGCCCCCTTCTTTATTATAATACACTCATTTGAATATAAAATGGGCCAGGTATACCGGGACGGAGGGAGTATATCTTTTTATGTAACCAAATGGGTATTATAGTATAGATTTGAATGTGGGGTCCACTAAATAATTGGTAAATATATTGGGAGATTCTCATTTAAGGGGTTGGGGGAACCGAAATAATAAACCTAAAAATATGTGTTTATTTGGTGGTGCCCATTTGTTAAACAAAGGTCCAAGTCCAGCTAGCTATATTTAGCTATATTCTTTTAGAGTTCACTAGTATGGGCTAGTCGTGCACTGTACTCAGAATTAATACATAATCAACACATTTTTAATCATAAAATATATATTATGATGCACAAATTATATATGTCTAAAACATAATTTTTAGGATAAAATAATCAGACTGTATTGAGTTATCTCATTGGGCTTGAAGTCATTTTGGATTAGATCGGATCAATCTTAAAATCAATTGTATTTTATCTTCTCAATCCATAAATATCAATTTCCAAATCGTGCCAGTCTTTTTTACGGCTCTAGACATGTATTTTAATTGATGTGTTGAGTATATTGTTAGTGGAATAAAATTCTTATACTATTTATTAATTAAATATGCGTATCATAAGTAAACTAAAAATTAATAATTTGAAATATGGTGAAAATTAATAGATACATTGTGAATAACTGAATAATTAGTGGTAGGTAAAATAATGACAATTTAAAGAAATAAAAATAATATATATCAACGATATAGTTAAAATCATATATTTAAGTATTTACCGAAATAAAATCAGGTATATTTTTTATGCAATAATTAAGATGAATAAAGTGTATTAAAAAATAATTTAGCTAAAGTGTATTATATATTTGCGAATTTTGGATACATCTTGATTTATTGATTGACCAGAGAACGGGAGAATTCCCACTACCGCTGGCAGGCCAGCCGGGCCGTGAGCGCCGTGGGAACAGGCTTCCCAAAAAGCCGGCCCGGGCCGAGGTCAGCATAGTAGAATGAAGGGGACGACCGTTGTGTTGGCAAAGCCAACTTCTTGGGTTTCGAGCGGAGAAAAACCGATGAGATCCATGGAGCAACTCTTAGATAGCAAGCACTAGTTGCCGGTGCGACTTCATAAAAAGCAATCAAAGATAAGATCGAAGAGAATGAAACACACGTGGTGGTTATTATAGCGGTTCCTTCTGATCCTATAAAACGTCAATAATTAAGTTGTTTGTAGTGTGTAAATAAATATCACATATAAATTTTAATATATGTATAATAAATTTATATAGTAAAGTTTTTTAAATGATCGTAGATTTTTCATATTAAATTTGTTTATTTCATATTATATATCAAATTAAAGTTCTTGTCAAGATCTTTAATTTAAGATGCACATTGGATATGGTTACACGAACGAAATAGAAATATATTAATAAAACAGAAGGATAGAGGAAAGAGAAAAGTAATTATATTTAAATATATTTAATATTATAATTTCAAAATAATAAACTATACTATTAATAAATTTATGTGTAGTGAAACATTATAATTACCGCAGAAGATTTGGCGATAAAAGTTGGTTACTAAAACCTTGTTTTTATACATTAATAGATTTGCTTTGCTTTATTAATTGGATTAAATTAATAGAATTGTTACTATTTAAATTCATATTTTTCATTAATTTTCCTTAAGCATCTCATCACTTCATATGTTTTTCTTCTCACTCAAGTGTATGATTAAATAATCACATGAATTTTGATGTAATTATTTTATCACACATTTGAGTAGAAATGATAAGATATGAAGTGGTGAAGTGCTTAAGAAGAGATTAAAAATGAGGAGTCAATCTAATCAATTTAATCAAGCAAACCAAACAATTTCTTAATATTTATTTTCTTGGAATGAAGCTCCATTCTTCCTTATGTATGATCTTTGATCATTCATTATTCTTATTCTTATTGAATTATTATTGGTATTATATTTCGTCCCAATCATGTATTTCTTTAGCAGGCAGGGGCATGCTGTAGGATGTGGTGTCAACATATAAAAATTTTGTTAGGTTGCGTGTGTTGTTTTAGTGATAGTGAGGTTAATATCCAAGATAATAGATTTCAGGTCGAGTCCGACTATCTAATTTAATCATTAAAAGTTTGGAAAATTTTGATTTAGGTTGGTCTTATTATTGTGAAACATAGAAATGAGACAATGAATCCCATTTTATTTATATAGTGCCTAAGTGTACTCTCTTTAAACCAATATATATTATATATATATATAGCCATTTATCGAGCCATATTTTATATTTTACTTATGTCGTTAATTTCGACTCCGTTGGAAAAAGATATTATACATCAGCCACCATTTTTAAGATTGAATTATAATGTGAAAATTACTTGAAACCTTAAATCATTTTCTGTAAATAAAGTTAAGTTAGTTGAGAACTAGTATAGCCAGTAAATGATGAAAATTGTTATGTTTTTATACTTAGATGGCAGCATGATAGAACTAAGTTTGGTGTCATAAAGTCGGTGAAGTATGAAACCACAATATGCTCAAATATTAGAAAGAGTCGGTAGAATCTTGTATTGGGAGAAAAAATGTACTAAATGTACTAGAGTAATGTTAATGAAGTCTAAAATCTAGTCTCACTCTACAACATCCTATAGAGATTAAAGAAAATGAAAACTGGAATTTAGTCGAATAATCTAGGAAAGTCCTATTTCAGCAAAGACGATTTACGTTCTGATTGTGTTTTCGGAATCAGTACAATGCTTTTAAGAAGAAATGATTTTATGTCTTGAAGTGACTGTATTGCAGACTAATGAACTCTGACGAACTGGACAAGATTTGAGAACAAAACTATGACTATGAACTTGTACAAAATGTATGACTATGAACTTGTACAGAATGTAGACATAGTTTTCGTATGCAAAGAATACATGCTAAATGATCCTATTTATAGATCCAAACTCACTTATGAGCGCCATCAGGAATTGATGACATATTATTGTAGCCGGACACTTCCACCGGTTAGGATTCATCTAATGGACTTCGAATAGGTCTTGATGTATTTGGTCCAGAAAATTTATACCTGTTGGGCAGAAGTAGCGCATGTTAATGTTGTAAGATGAATAAATCCATTTATTTATTTACAATTCTTTTTCTAGACCATATAAGAAATAATTCGAAAATACAAAAGGTCTGAACTCCAGTTCAAGAAAATGGTAGTGACTAGTGAAGTTAATTAATGATGTTTTTTTAAAGTTAATAATAATTTTATCAATTAATAGTCTTGTGGTGAATGAAAATCTTCGTCACTCATTATTATATTATAGTTTATAATCCTTAGAATGGTTAAGTTAATTAATTATTAAACCTACCTAGCTCTAGCTATTTCTTTGTACCCAGCCCTTTGGACAACTGCAGCTCTGCCTATATCTCTATCAATTATTTTTAAATTAACCAATTAATTAATTTTTAAAAATAATAATGAGGAATTCGAATTCCATAACTGGCACTCTGCATGCATATGTAGATAGAGTAGAGTATATATATTTATATATTATAATTGGCAGTCACTGCCAAGTGGCACCCTAACGAATTAATAATGCATTGAATTGCATGCATGCATTCATTCTCGTCTGAATCCTACAGGCTTACGGCATATTGTACGTTCCACCAACAAATAATGATTAATTAATGGAGTAACTCAAAGTAGTCCAGAATAAAATAAAATCATCCCTATTTATTATCACTAGTAAAATGGAAATGATTCCAACATCAACATCAACATCAACATCTTCTTTCTCGAGTAACGTTACGAACGTACTTGTAGATTCCACGCGTTCGATGTTCCTTCCCCATTTAACGACACGTGTCTCCTATTACAATGACACCTCAACTCTTTAAATTATAGTACTCCCTCCGTCCACGAAAGTGTTTAACATATTTCCTTTTTAGGCCGTCCACCAAAGTGTTTAACACTTCAAACTTTCCATTTATAGTAACTATTCTATACACACAATCTAATTAAAAATTATAAATCATGTGGGACCCAATCTCCACTAACTTTACTTTTACACTCATTTCACACTCCACTCATTACACCTTTTACACTCCTTACACACTCTACACAAAAGTCAACAATTTTTCTTAAAACCCGTGAAAGTCAAAGTGTTAAACACTTTCCAGGACGGAGGGAGTAGTATATTTTTACCTAACTTAATTTCCTTATTCTATACACATTTCTGCTCATAATAACTATTTCATTCAATATCTAAAAAATCGAATCGAAATTGTCTCGGTCGATTTAACCAAAACTTATTAATTATGTACCCTAACAAATTGAAACCAAAATGTGAAGTCTAAAAGTCAAATTAAACTGGACCTATGGGAATTACTATCATTTTTGTATTATTTATTATTATTGTTAATTATTTTATATCGAATAACATTGAATTATATCTTAACTAATAAAACTTAATCGTAAAATAATAATTAATAAATTTTTATTTAAAATTTAATATTTATATAACGAGAGATATCACAATATTAATTTACTTTACATGCATTTAATGACATAAAATTTTGCACTTATCATTTAATTTATTAATATATAGCACTAGGGAAATATGAGGTGTAAGTGAAAAATGAAGAACTTTTTCTTAATCATGTTAAAAATGAAACGAAAATTACGTTTGATGAAGTGATGTTATTAGCAAGTTGTTAGTAGGGCCATGCGTCTTTAATTGTACTTCATGGATGACTGCTAATTAATTAATATCAAAACGTGGCTATTATATTAGCTCATATTGAAAAATGAAAATGCATCCATCTCTTAATTAATACTCAAAATTAATTAGATAAGGAGATATTGGTTGAAACTTTTACATCATATTTCCACCCTTATCTCCAGTCAGCTCTCTAATCCACTTGACTAAGCATTCCATTTTCAACTCCTTTTCAAGAAATACATTTAATATAATTAATTTCTTCAAGCCCTTTCAATGAAAATAATAAATTAATTAATCTTTTTTTCAGATTCATAAACAAAATAATTAAATCAGATAAATCATGAGACGTTAATCATGCAACATTAATAAGTTTTCTTTTAAAAAAAAATTAGATTACATTAACATTAAATTACATGGCCGCGTCACAGAGAACTTGAACCCGAGACCTTAGCCTTAGACATTAAAATTATTTAATCATCTAATATTGCATGCATACCTGCACATATTTTATAACCTTTTAATTAACTAACTAATCTAATAATTAATTCAAAGCATCATAAAAAAAAAATAATTTTTATTATAATTGAATTTTTGAGGGTTTGATTAGAATTACACAAATATGAAATTTATGGGGTTGGAAAAAGACTCCTTCACATACATGCATATTAACATTAATTTTGATTTATGACTAGTGGAATACAAATTATAAATTGAAATAATGACATCTGACCTCTTTTAGTTGATGGGTTTCATTCAAGCTCATCTTAATTAATTAATATACACAAGTCACAACTTGACACACCCCAAAAAAATCAATAGTAATAAATTCACACCCTATATACATTTTTTCCCTATATTTTTAACTGTAGTAACTGTATTTCCTTTTCTCTTTTAATTTGTTTCTGTTTTAACCTAATTTTGTAAAGTAGAAATTTCATCTGGCGAGAAACAATGTCCAAATCGCCATGAAAATAGCGACGCCGGCGGCAATACACACCATGTCCAAGCTTCTCTCCCTCCTCTGCTTTCTCTCTCTACACTGTATCTTCATCCACAGAAACATCTCGTACTCCTCTCTCTGCAATTTCGCCTCGCTTTTCCCTCTCTGCCCTTCCATGGCCGCTTCCAATATCCTCAAACTCTCCGATCCCGCCAGAATTTTCCCCTCCATGTCCTCCACCTGCATGCTTATCTCCCTCAATTGCAGCTCCCCGCCTTCCTTCCCGCCGCACGTCACCACCACCGCGCACTGCACCAGGTCGGCTCCGCCGTCCGCTACCGTGGCGAAGCGGAGCTGTATGTCCTCCGTCAGCCAGTGCCGCTTCGCCTCCACCGCCGCCAGGCTGGCGACGTTGACCGCCCTCCCCCTGTACGGGTCGATGAGGATCCAGCTCACCCTCAGGCGCTCCCGCGCGAGTTCCACGCACGCGCCGCCGTTCTCCACATCGAATTTGAGCGGCGCCGCCGCCGCGACCTCCTTCGGCTCCATCAGATCGATCCTGAACGGCGAGCTGAGGAACCACCCGGAGAGAGTCTCCGTCTCCTTTACCCTCGAATAAATCAATTTATCGTCGCAGAAAATATCCACGGCGGAGATGAGCCTCCGCGTCTGGGGGGATTTAAATGGGATTGCGGTGCCGTGGCGGGAGACGGAGGGGAAGGAGTCGGAGTAGAAGGAGCGGTGGGCGGAGGGAAAGGCTGAGACGGCATCGCGCACGGTGGGGTGGGTGGTGGAGGGCCAGGTGGAGTTGCAGATGTCTCGCCATAAGGAATCGTGGGCGCAGAGAGAGAGGAATTGAGGGGAGGCGCAGCTGGCGGCGGCGAGCGTGGGACCGTCGAGTCTGTTCAATATGTGGGAGCTGATGACGTCGGGATGGATTCCGGTGATATCGGCGGCGGTCGTCGAACACATTGTTGGCGTGGATAAAATGTTTTTAATTTTGTATGTGTTGTGGAAATGGAATGAGTGATGACAGATAAAGATATTTGGGGAAGTATTTATAGGAGGAGAGGAAATTGAGGAATTTCGTCCCTTTCTAACTTTGGAATGTTAGTGGGCGAGTGGAGTATCTTATTATATTAAAATGAAAATAAAAAATAAATGGTGCTGGATAAGGAAAGGTCAACCGTGGCGCGTTTAGCTAAAAGAGCGTTAGAATCTCAATCCCACGTTTTATTTCATTTTTATTTTTTGTTGACTTCTTACTCTGTCACACTAAATGCTTACTAATACATATCGGACTTGTTCATCAACGCCAACAACCAAACAACTCTCAACATACCTTTAATTTGTGGATATAATTATATCATGCAAATATCACAAAAACATCTTAAAGTCGGCAATCAATGGCCAAAACAATGATCTAAGAGGCCACAAATAAATTATTTGTGATTATTTACTCACAACACGTACCATTACAAACTCTTTGTGTCCCACTAAAAATAGTAATATTTAGTGGAACGAAAAAGGGAGTAGTAAACACCTTTTTATTTCTCAATATAGGTGTTGAGCCATTGAGACTATATAAATGGGATGAGGTAGGATGTCAATTTATTTTGAAATTGTGAAATTATGGATTAAAGTCGAAAATTTATAATTCAAAATACTTTTTAGTTTTTATGGGTTAGAGCGAAAGCAACACTAACTTAATAGAACTAGTTCGAAAATCGAGTGAGTTGGCACGATTAATCGAATTAAAAAATAAAATAAAAATATTTATGAAATAGATTTGATTTTCTATGCAAAAGTTGTATGTATATCCCCAAGTTAATCAAAGGATTATAACACATTTTTGTTATGATATAATCCTTTTCTATTTTAATTTATTTATGTTTGAATTTGATATTTAACTATATGTTAAATTTTGAATATTTATTTCAACAAATATAAAAGGATAAAGAAATATACATATATGTTAAATATTTTAATCCGATTGACCCAATAGACGAAACTAAAGATTTAGGATTATAAGATTGTAAATTTTCAACTAATTAAAATGATTATTTGTCAGTTGATGATTTTTATATTGTTAGCCTTTATACTTCTTCCACGTGAATTGAGCCATGCTCATAAGGCACTAGAATTCAAGTTTGAGATAGTGAAAGGAATGTAGAAACAAGAAAATAAATCTTATAAATTAGAAAAAGGTGAAGCCAGAATTGGGTACCCTTTGTGATTAAATATGGGCATTAGTGGAGTAGTGGCCTATCAAAATTCTTTAAGTGTATTGAATTGGTCACTTTCTCTCAACTTCCCACTTGACTTGAAGCTGAACTCATCCTACTCTTATTTCAAACATGATTTTATAATTGTTAAATTGGGTGGAACTTCCCTTAATTAAACCTTTTGTCTATATCAATACATCAAATCACTTTAAAACATATACTGATCCAATGGTATTTCATCCTTCTCGTTAAAAGCTACCGTAAGGGGATTGACACGGAGTTAAAAAGGTAAAATGTTGTGTTATAAAAAAGTTGAAATTAATATTTTAAAGATTTTTTTTTTCTTTCTTATAAATGATACATGACCACCTTTATTGAGACGGAGATGAATACTTAAATAAAGAACGAGTAATGTTGGTAAAAGTAAGTATAATTTTATTTTATTTAGTATTGACCAATGACCATCTATATGCAAGTTAATTATCCGTGTTTATTATTAGTAAGATATATATCTTACTGTAACATTTAGTGGGAATCGATGTTAAAGATATACAAGTGTAATTAACTAGACATCAATTTAAATTTATTGAATTATTATACTACTTGGTTAATTATGACCTAACCTAACTCTTCCCAGACAGCATAAGTAACATTAGTTTAACAAAAAAATTAAGGTATTAACCCAAAGTCACGAATTGCACTTATTGGCACCAAGTAAAACAAACAGGCGTTGAAAATTCACAATTCTATAAATTTAAACACATGCAGTTTTCTATTATTTCTGTCTTTTCTGTATGTTAGTACTGGAAATATATAATTTAATTAAAATGATGGAAGTCGGTCCAAAAAGAAAAAAATTAGACTAGAAACAGATAATTGTTACCTGATGATCACAACCAATAGTCAGAGTCCAATATAATGCATTATTTACATAACCTAATTTTAGATCCTTAATGTTTTTTAA
Organism: Leonotis leonurus; assembly: GCA_026898415.1. Lineage (NCBI taxonomy): Eukaryota > Viridiplantae > Streptophyta > Magnoliopsida > Lamiales > Lamiaceae > Leonotis > Leonotis leonurus. The sequence continues at coordinate 4,419,213 of JAPKLX010000003.1, read as the reverse complement.
TAACATTAATGCGAAAGGGTGGATTAATTTGTTCCAGTAAGATTGTGGCTGTGATGACAAAAGCACAGCTCATATTTATGGAAAATATTGTAATGTTTAAGACTACGTAAGTATGAACATGTTGTTACCAATTAATTAAATCTATCTTTAGCCGCTTACGTATTTGCTCGTTTTTTAATAAATAATATGTCAAAGTGAATGTCGACATACAGGAAACAATGTAATAAGATTTTTAAGCTAATAAAAGTGCATGCTATCAAAACTGGATATTGATGATGTGGACCACTATATATTTATATATAATGCCCACATCATTCACTCTTGCTAATCTTTGATGATAAGTTTGTTTGAATAATATCTTTAGACAGCACATTATGTAAATAACCACAGCTTAATTTAGACCACTACTCAAAATTTCAATGACTTGAGGTAAATTAATACTCCTATTTTCTTATTTTATCTATAAGTAGCCTATAGTGAGATATGGATATATTATATTATATTACTTAAAAAAATATTTTAGTTTTTTTTAAGTGTATCCGGCGTTTGAAAAATAATTACAATCACAATATAGATTATAAAATTTTGTTTAATTAATAATCAAACAATGTTATTTATATTCATACAAAAAGACAATTATAGTCAAAAATCAAATAAAATTCTTCCTTCCCACATTATGTGCCTATCCTATATATGGCGGCTTCTATTCAAATATAATTCAGTCTATGCATATGATCTTCTCAAACATGAGAAACAAATAAAATGAAACATTAATAATTACATATAGCATACTAAAAATTCCATCTACTTTATGGGGACAAAAACAAAGAATATTTTAATCTACTTTCTAATAATACTTCGATAAGTTTTGTTTGATGATGTTCTAACCCTTATTAATAATTTGTTTTGAAATAATTCAAGGCAATTACTTCTCACACGTTAATTGTGTAGATCATAGTTTCAAAGTAGTAGTAATAGAGATTTTCAGAAATTGAATAGTTAGTAGTTGTGAATTATGATTTATGACTTATGACTTATGACCATAGATTATGTCTTGACCAGAATTCATGCCTATAAATTAGTACCAAAGATTTGCAGCAAACCATCACCACATCACACTAATATTCTTGAAAAACCACACAATGGCCATGAAGACTGTGTTTGTATTTCTCATTATGACAGTAGTTGCAACCTCAGTTGCAGAAGCCCTAAACACAATGGGAGGAATAGTTTATGTCAATGGTACTTTGTACTGCACTTCCGACGGGAGCCGCGGCAACAATGCCATCGCTCCTCCAGTTTTCTCTGGTAACTCCCGTCCTATCCGTTTTCATTTAGCTTGTCTATTCTCAACCCCATTATCCACACGAAAACGTTTGCCATTCCTCACTAACGTTCGAGATTTTGCGCTCTCCTCTGTATGCAGGTGCAACTGTGCAGGTGGCGTGCTCCACAGAGGATATAGCAATTTCAACAGGCAACAAAACGACAGACTCCAACGGAGTTTATTTGGTCGTGCTTTTCCCCGGTTATAATACGACGCTTGAATCGTTCCTCTCTGGGTGTCGCATATCCATTCTAACACCGCTCTCCACCTGCAACCCCACGCTTCCGTCAACTGGCCTCGTGTCGAATCTTCTCTTCGTTAAGAAGGTTCCCTCCAGCTTCTGGTCTATCACCTACTTGGTCGCGTCGGGTTTCACGCCCCAACCCTAGCTCCATCATGCTACTTCACAGCTCGAACAGCACGCATGCTTAGTAAATCATAAGTAACAAAGAATGTAATGTAATAAAATGGTTCAAATAATTTAGTCTCCACAACCTTGTGTGTATTTCTAGCAACAATACCATAGTTTAAAGGAAGTAAAAATAATGTCTGTGTCGTCAGCATTACAAACTTAAATAAAAATAGAGATTATAATACTATTGCTAGACAAAATTGGCCTCACTTTACCTGCCTCCATGTTCAAATGTTCAAAAGTAACAAATGAAATCTCAGAAATAGGATTTGAGAGCTGTAACCATGTCATAACCGCCTACAGAGTTCTTCCACAATCGATGTGTAATATATAACACAGATTATCACAACACAAACAGCTATACGTCCCAAGCCGAAGGCCCTCCTAATCCGATTTCATCGACCTGTGACAACTCCAACATAGCAGGATCAACGGCACTTTTCTTCTTGCTCTTGTTCTTGGTTGGATAAGTTACCACCACATTCATTGCACCAATAGCTTGATCCATTTTACGATCCAACTTACTATCAGCAGCCTCTAAGGGATCTTCAGGAGCACTAGTCGGCAAAAGGCTCATAATGGGTTTTTCCACACTGTCGAAGGTAGTCACTGTATCTACTTTGGGCGTTTCTCTTGATTTCTTTTTCTTGTGCTTCACATCTTTTGCTTCCTCGGTGTTTTTGTTGAAAGCCTCCACGTTGTTGGTGATTCTGTTTTCATCCGGTTGCAACTTCGATTTTTTAATCTTTCTCTTCTCAGAAACAACAGTATTCTCAGCATTATCTATATCCTTTTCATCTAGTAGTTCCTTCCTCTTATTCCTGGAGCCTAAATTATCCGTGCTTTCACTCATGGGTTGATCTATTTTAGCCTCACTTCGACGGTTAATCTCATAACGTGCCTCAACAGAGAAGTCAACAGTTTTTTTATGCACTTCTTTTGCAGCTATTTTGTCGACTGGTCTAGCATTAAAGATGTGCAAATTCGGCAATACCTTTTTGACCTGATAAAACATTGGATGTCATTAGAAAAGTTTGATTGTGGCAATAGAAGATAAATCACGCACAAATAAGCATTACATTGTTAAAGGAAAAAGAACTTACTTTCTTTAACAAATTTTCCTTCTCAGCAATAGGGTTTCCATGTAGATTCAAATTTTTCAGATTAACTAACGACGAGAGCACCTGGAGTTGAAATTACCAAAACTAAGACCATGATGAGCATATCATCTAAAGAAGAGCAGAATACAGTTATGGAAACTGTCTCACCTTTAGATTTGACCATCTTGCAATCAAATTGTTCCCCAAGTCTAGATTCTGAAGTTTCACCAAATGCCCCAACTCATCAGGAATAGTCTGAAAGAATAGGAAAAGAGCAACATCAGCAAATTAGTCGTGACCAAGAGGCTCCCTACAGCATTATAAAAGCTCAATAATATGAACGCTTTGGCTAAAAATTGTACCATGATTTCATTGTGGGCTAAACGAAGCTCCTTTAATTCCAGGCAGGATCTCAGGGATGAATCAACATTTTGTAGTTGGCAGCTAGCAAGAGAAAGCTGTAGCAGAAAACAGCTGTAAGATCTCTCGTATACTATATATACAGGCTGATTTAGAAGACAAATAATCAACGGCATACTTTGGTTATTGATTTCAGTTTAACCAAGGATTCACCAAGCGAACTGATTGGGTTCCTGGACAGGACTGCACATGTAATAAGGAAAAACATATTAAAGTTGAAAAATATCAAGAACCATGTTAGCTATATGACATGCAAACTAACCAAAATATCCAGCTATCTCTCAACTTATTGGCTAAACATCACAGGATCCATGTGTTTAGTATATCATTCTGGTTGACCTATACAGACCCAACCCATTCAACCTGGCAAGTTAACTAATTCACTAGAACTAGTAGAGCACGTGGTTTTTCCACTTGCTACACATGAGTTGCCAATACCTCAAAATACTTGTTATTACCAGAGAATGTCTACATATCAACCTATCTACTGAGTCACTACTTACTTTCTAGGAATAAACGAGGCATAGATATATCAGGACTTGTAAGGTACATCATGACTTGTGCAGATGATTTTTCTGTCTTGTTATGTGAAGGAAATGGCAAAGTTGTTTCATGTTCTTAACTCACAGGTGACAACCAGAATTTACGAATAGAGAAGGCAGTTGTGGGTGAGTTACATAGAAAACCAGTGAAAGGAGATTCGCTTGTCTAAACCTCAATTTCTACTTCGGCTTTTAATAACCCAAAAAGGGAGGACTTAAAAAATTGAATAGGAGCACAAATTTTGATCTTCGACTGCAGAGATAAAAACATGTACCTAGAGTGTTCAACTCTTTCATCTGATCAAGCTTGCAAACTGAACTGATTTCATTGTCTGCCAAATTGGAGTAAAAAAGCCGTCAGCTAGGTATTTTGAAGATAATCCTTTAGCAGTGTTACTTAGATGAGGTATATATATATATCACTTCCTACCAAAACCTACCATTCAAAATTAGTGCACGCAAGCTTGAAAGAGATTTGACGCCATCCATTGATTTAAGCTTGTTTTTACCAGCATTTAGTACCTACAAGACAAAAAGACAGAGAGCTTGAAAATACTTCAAGACATATTCCAACACTAAATCCTAGCAAAAAGTCCTTGCTGTGGAAGTTATCAACTAGATGAACAAACAATTAAGTCTCCTACAGATAAGTAAACCAACCTGAATTTTGATATGAAAAGTTGAAAATGAAATTTTAACCATGGTAAAAAAGTAAAGGCCAAATCAATTAATTAAATCACTCTCCAAATTTAATCACAACAAATGAGATTTGTGTCCAAAAACAATGAATGGTAACAGTTGTGCTCCAGCATGCAAGCAAACATTAAAGAAGCAAAGAAATCACATCTTTCAGAAAAATCAGCAAACCAAGTAAATATTCAGTTCGAATAACATATACAAAAAACTATATGAACATAAAACAGGGAGTGTCATGGCATCAACTGGCACCTAAATATTAAGTTCCAAAAAGTAAGTATTCAACAATTTGAGTCCCAAAAAATTATACAGATAGGACAAGTGGTCATGGCATTGACTGAAACTTATTGATTTTAAGTTCCAAAAACCCAAGGATGTGAAATTGCACATAGCACCTACAGTGAGTCTATTGAGGCCATCAATGCCCTTCAAGCTCTGAAGCTTATTCTGCACAACTGATAACCACTTCAAATTCGTACATGACTTTAAACCCTGAAATTTCAAAAAGTGAAAACTCAGAACATAATTAGCATTCTTAATTATGGGGTGCAGTAAGTTAAGAGTGTTTCACTACCTCAAGCGAAGTCAAATTATTGAACCCAAGATCCAATCTTTCCAAATTCTTGAATTCACTTAAACATGAAACCTAGCAAACCCCACAACAACAAAAAATCACTAAATGTACCAGAAAAAAACTGCTTTTAGTAAAGAAAATAGAGACAAATATTACATCAGTAAGGGCTTTATGAGTGAGAGTAAGAGAGGTAATGGAGTTGGGGTCATTTGTATTCAGTTCTTGCAAAATTTTTTTGGAGCTGAGCGCTGTCATTGTTCGAACTTCGATAGAGGTTTGGATTAGGGTTTTGGTACTTCTCTGCAAAAGTCCCAATTAAGTGAAAGTTACAAATTAGGAAACGCAACGGGTTTTAACAATACTAAATATTAAATATTTCAAACAATATTTAGTGTTTATAAATTTACTATTTATCATCTAAAATTGTGATTATTAGATTCACACTGACAGCCACGGTACAAAATTATTATAGTTATAATTTATTGTGATTATTACATTCTCACTTACATCAACTTATCATGCCCCTAATCTCTAGGCAACACACCTGATACAATGGTCAGTACAAAAAGTCGCGATCCTGCGAAGGTAAGCTAATCCCAAAAATCAGCGGTGAATTCGTTTCCGAACCTTATACACACCATCCGTCACATTATGAGAGTTGACCATGTCCGAAGTCGTTACCTTAATAGCAAGAAGGAGATGCCGAAGACTATATTATAATCAATAAATTCTAATTATCTAAATTATCTAAAGAATAATAAATTTTAGATTTAAAAGAATATAATATTTTAAATAAAATATATACAAAATTATTTTTTAATATATACCATTAATTTGAATAACTTAACAGTTATTTATTTTTAATCAATTTGTAAAGAATTATTTTTATTTAATATCGCTTTCTCTTGTGTGCTATATCTTATGATGATTATTGATTGCTATTTTCAACTCATTTTCTTGAGTCTTTATATGCAGTCGTTCATCCTCGCACAAATCATAAACCATCATAAATCACCCCTAGTCATATAGCCTTAGAGTTGGATGATGATATTATAAATAATTTAGGTTTCAAGCAATTTTTTTAAAAAAAATTACAAAAAATTTAATTGTCGGGTCCTCATTAAAAATGCTCTTAAGAAGAAAAAAACTAACCAAAAGCTTAATAAAAAACAAATTCTAGCTGCAACTATTGAATAGTGATGCATTAATCAAAATAACTCTAGATAAATGTATGATAATTCTAGAGTACAAAACTAAGTGCAGTATCTAGAAGAATCCATTAGATATTTTAGTAGAGAATTTTAATTCTAACATTTAATAAGGATTTTAGAGAGATCCTCCTATTAGTATAAATAGAGGCCGTACAAACCATTTGTAACCATCTTCAAATCTAAACATTCGGAGATAAGTGTTCTATTCCAAATACTTTTATATTTCCTAAATCATCTCTATATCCTATACACTAACCACACTAAAATACTAAGTCACCTTTCTATCTCATTTCACTACCATCACTCTCTACATCTAAAATACACATAACACTTCCATTTTCTAACAGCAACTTAACTTAGTAAAAAGACAAATATTATATCCATTACATGAAAAATATGAATGATTCAGATTTATTTTTAGTTAACACAAGCATAAGATCTATTTTCATTATAATCATCTCATATATATATATATATATATATATATATATATCACAAGTACAGTCGATAAGTATACATGCTGATGGACGAAAATAAAATAAAATCTTTATAATACATATGGAATAAAAACATATTTATGATCTCCTCCAGCAACGGACTCTCTACAAAGTGAATCACATTAATAGAGAAATAAATTGCATTAATTAAGGAGAAGAAGATGTGTGGGTGCGAAGAGCGACGGCGGAGAGCACAATCAAGAAAAGGAAGAGAGCGACAGCGATGAAAGAAGCGACGACGGCGCCGCTGACACGCTGGCAGAAGTCGTTGAACTGCTGGCAAATAGCCAGCCAGTTTGTGTTGGAGTTTCCGTTGTGGGCCAAGTACACTATCGCCGCCCCCGCCCCTGCCGCCCCCATCGTCAACCCCATCACCACCTGCATGCACGCACAGCACAATATATTAATTCACCTCATCTCTCTCTCTCTCTATACGCTATATATAATATATATCCATTATTTGGGTGTAAAGTATGTATGAAAGTATAAATGAGGTAGCTTTTACGTACGGTATCAAGGATGAGAAGGAGAAGCTTGAGTCCAGCTGCATGTGGCCGAACAATTGCAGCGATGGAGAAAGGCAGTGATAGCACCAAGTACCCACTTGCTATAGCGTTCGCCACCACAAAGAATCTGGATCCAACAAATTTTATATTTATTCCATTATATATATATATACACATATGAGATGAGAAGAGAGGAGAAGAGAAGATTGAAAAGCAAATAAGCATATATATGCATGCATACGTGAAAGTGGGGAGGTCGTCGTAGCTGGCTTGGAACTGGAAGAACTGAGTGAAGAAAGGAAGAGTTTGATCGGTGGTGGCCATGGTGGCTGCGGCAGCCAACGCGGCCACCAGTGCGCAAATTCGCAGAATGAAATCGAAGATGGAAACCCCCCTCTTCCATGCTGCTTGTGGATGCGGCGGAACTATAGCCTTTCCGGCGCTCCACCTCCTCGTCTTGTGCTTGCTGGACTTGGATTCAGGCTGCATGTTGATGGCCGCTTCTCCGCTGCTCTTCTTCTCATCCATCATCACAGATTAATATCAATTATCAATTATATATGATGATAAGTTGCGACTTGTGAGGATAATTAATACAAAGCTAGCTTGATTTACTCGAATTTATATATATGCATTAGTAGTGTGAGTGGAGGGAGAGGAGCAGTTGTCGTCTGGAAATCTTTTGATCATGGGAGAGTAGGTAATTATCATAGGATTAATTCAACAACGGATTATGGAGTTGTTGTGAACTTGCTCCACCTCGGTCTAATTATGTCCTACGCTTTATGTCTAATATTCATACTTATCATATATGTATAATATAGTACCTACATACAATGTGATCTGAATATTTGAGCTGGAATGCAACATTTTCCGAGTGTCGATAATTAGTGAAATCTAGTTTTGCTTGAGCATAATAAATAACTCATTCACAATGCTTGAATGAGGAACTGGTTCCTGTTTTGTGTTTGTGGGAGGAGTGAATGGGAGGGGCGGCTTTTCAATAAGAAAATCTTCTTAAAGTTCAGATGATAAATCAAATAACATCATGAATAATGCTGAGTTTAAGAGAACATTAAATTAAAGCAAAGTGGGGAAATTTTAGAATGAATTTTGTATTCTAAATGCATTCACAAAGATGAATTACTTGATGTCTCCAATTTGATCGTTTTAACAGCCTACTCAAGGCATCAAAATTTACAGGCCGCATCAATAAAGCCATCAAGGCAATGATTATTATTTTACAAGTATTAAGTCAAACCCAAAATTGCAACTGATACTCCATATCTCAACAAGTATAAAATTATCTATACCTACGGCTCTGTATATATAGTGTGTGGGGAAGAAAAGGGAAGACATACATTAATGGAGAAAATACTCGATAAGATGAATTTGATTGCAACAACAGCATACATGGGCGGGTTTATGATCGAATTCTCCACCCTCTCTCAGCAAGTGCTTTATGCACCCGACTTGCTGCCTCAGCAGTGTCATTTAAAGGAGGGTAACTCCAGGTTTCTGACATCTGAAATAAAGAAAATCGGAAGAAATAAGGTAATAAAGCAACCTGAAACCTGGCCTCACGAATATATTTGACTACCATGGGTTAAATGAATTATACAGCATATGTATGGATAGCAAAAATACATTGACCGGTTCAAATGATTTTTTGACGTCAACAGATGCTTGCCAGGAAAAAAAAGCGAAAAGTAAATCTCTCCCACACTTAGCCAGCACAAGCAAGTTGCAAAGTGAATACAAGACACCAAATTATAAGGAAATGCATATCTAATTAGGTAAGTTGCTATGCCCGCTGTGTGCAGTAGAAAACTTGACCCTATATTAATTCCAAATCTCAATATATCGCATATGTTGATCGACATAGTCTTTCCTTTTTTACTTGTGTTCCTGAAACCTAAAAACTGTAATCTAATTTCAGTAACTATTCTGGTTTGGTCTTTGATGGGAGGTTGAGGGGCGCTCATTAAACTAAATTACATGGAATGTGGGGATAAGAAATGGTGATTTCAGCAGCCAGAAGAACATTGGTTACTTACATCCTCAAGACCTGTAAATGGTTTCGCAAGGCCTCTTTCCCTTAGCTTCTTATGGAATTCCACCAATTTCCAGGTGCAGCGTTCAGCTCCAACAACATAAACAGGCTTCCTGCAATCACAAATACAATGAGAAATAAATGGCATTTTTGCCTCCAACATCATCAATTGCTGCTATTAACATTTACCCGGTGCTGCAAGCCTCACTCAGCATGCTAACTGAATCGGCTGTGATGATAAAAGAATCAGCCCAAGCCAGGTGTCCCAAATGTGGATTAGGTTCTGGTATTGACAATTTACTCATTAGTTAAATTTTGAGTTAACTCTCAAATTATAAATCATCCATGATGTCCAGTGGATAAGAAGTACCTTCACCATCCCATATGTAGATTTTAGGGTGAGTTCCAAATTCTTTAATAATAAATTTGGAAACCTGTTCACATAAAAACTATCTCACGTTAAGCCATGTATCAGGGGAAATAAGGATTATGGATGTACTATGATTTACCTTTTCAGGTGTTCGTCTTGAAAAAGATATTCTGACACTTCCACAGCTCGGGACAACATTATGAAGGGAAAGTACCAACTGTTTGGCTAGGTCTGTGCTATATCTGCAGTACCCTATTAAAAGAAAGAACCAAGTATGAACAGCCATCTTAAAGTATTGATTAGAAAAATAAATTAATTAAAATAGCATGACAAAAAAGGAATTGAGTACTCCAAGAGCAACAAAAGTGAGAGAAATTTTCAGATGCGCTTTTAATTAAGTATGCCAAAGTGTGAAAACAATGCAACTTTCCATACTTAGAAACCCCAACCTTTTCACTCTTGCCCAGGAAAATTACAGCATTACTGCATTACAAGTCCCACTAATATTTCCCACTATCTGGTTCAACCATATACTCTTGGCAAAACAAAAAATTCATCACACCTACATTCTAATGAACTAAACAAAAAAAACTTAAAATTCAAACTTTCACCAAAAGGAACTTCTAAAATATATATTTATTGATTTAGCATATTTCTAACCAATTTCAATTGTAATTTATATATATATATATACACACACACACACACATATGATAAGGGCACATGATCAGAAAGGATTGATTACTTGTCGGCCCTCCAATGTTGACTACAATCAGCGGCTTAGGCAGAGGTGCAAACTCATCGTGCCAGGCATTAGCTGCACTACGAAGTACAGAATAATCTATTTGATGAAGTGCTCCAACTGTGAGGACCTGAGAAAGGTTTGGCAATGCCTGCTAGATCAGTTCCAACCATAATAACTGGAATATAGAGAGTGGAATGGTTGTGCAATGTGGAAAGAGAATACATACAACATGGTCACCAGGAGGCTCACGTGGTGTTGTCCATTTCCGAAGAAAGCGAGGAATCTGCTCCTGTGCCTGAGGGGTCAATGAGTAATAATCATGTTGTGGGGTTATTACCATATCAAATCTGTCCAAATGGGACCTGGGGTGCTGAACCTGAACAGGTACAACATGACAGAGTCAGAAATCCTATCTTCATAAGATGAAGGCAATTTATCAGGTGTATACAAATAAATTGCATTACTCAAAAGTGTGATACACTTTGAAACTTTGACACTTTCCCAATAAGAATTGGCAAGTTATTAGAAAAAAATTAAGACATACTTTCCTTATAATAAATTTGACTACGGCATATGAGATCAACTAAGGGTTAATGTACTACAGAGCTTACATGTCTTTAGATTGGAAATGTCAGTTCTATAGGAATTTAACAGATATCACATCAACATGCTTGTGTTGGATAAGGTAAATACTAACATCAAAAAATATTTGTAGCGGTCAAAGTTGTCAAATTTCAATTATATCTACGTAATAACAGATTTCGGTGGCGGTTTTTAAGCTTGCTGCCACCAAAATGTTGTAGCATAGCAGTTTCAGGATGGTGGTTGTGGCGGCTGCTATAACCTGAGATATGGCGTTTTTTGCCTTTGGGTTAATCTGCCCACTGACCAGACTCGATAAACCGGCCCATATTAGTTTCAGTTATTTAGGGATTTTAAAACTCCTCTCTTCTCATTATGCTGTTTTTTCTCCAGACATTACAGAAACTCAATTCTCTCCTCTCCCCAGCGACACACCACACCGTCGAACTCTGGCAACCTCCAGGAACCTCCAGCGACGATCTCAGATTTGATTTTTCTAACCTTTTGCTATGTTTTGTAATTTTCAGACTATTTTATGCCTTTTTTAATTTTTAATTTATATATTTAAATGTTTTGGACTATTTAATTACTTTTTGAACTAATTTGCCTCTTTGGATGATAAAGAAGATGAAGATGACTATGTGGAGTTAGTGAGGAATACTAAGCATTTTATTTCTTATTAGACTTATAATCTATTTTTGTTTTATGCTTGAAGCCTTGAGGGCTTGAACTTGTTTTGTACTTCTGTTATGTTTTAACCTTTAACTTGGGATTTTTTTTTGTATGTTTGAAAGGATATTTCTTTTCTATTATATTAACTATTAGGCATGCTTTAATTTCATACTTTGTGAGTTTGTGTGTGTAATTATATTTATTACTCCCTCCGTCCCAGTATTGTTGGCCCCGTTTGATCAATCTGTGAGTGCTTTATTGACTTTTGGGGCCAAGAATAATGGGACAGAGGTAGTATTTTTTAATTAAACCTCCATGGTAGCCGCCATACCGTTATGGTGGTTTAGGGGCATGTCCACCATGTCCCACCATCCGCATTCGATAGCATTGGTATCAGTACAGTTTCATGAATTCCAGTTGAGGACTGAGATGTGGATGGTGTTTAACATTTAATAAATTTTCATAGTGAAATCAGACTGGTTAGCAATAGTGGTGACATACCTGGACAACAAACACATTTGCAGCTGCTAATCTTTTTATAGAGCTTGCAATTGAAATTGTATCTCTGCCAGATGCAACCACAAGTAGGGGGCCATCCCTGAAGGGGGACAAAACGGCGTTAATTGATATTAATTGAATTAAAATGTCCTCGTGAGCATATCAGGTTAAACTAAATGAAAAATATTCATCCCACCAGTTAATTTGATATTAATTGAATTAAAATAAAGCATTAGAGTATCAATCTTTAAGGCTAAACTATTTGTCTCAAATCCACTTTATGACCCCAATAGTTTGATGGGATCTTATAGACTGAAAGAAACGAAAATAATCTCTTAAATGAACAAGGAACAACATTCTTCTGAGTGATTGCAAAAGAAATCATGACAATAAATTTAACTCATGCTTGTTTGATTAACTAGTATCTCAGGTGAAACTAATATTAGATATATAATGCCATATTCATCCTCAGTAAATGTTAAAAACTACTATCATCCTTTTCCATCTTGTGGCGGCATACTCATTTTACTCTTCCTGTACAAGCTTCACTCACCATCCATCACAACCTCCACCTAAAAGGCAACCACATCTGTCACAAGTTCCGACACTAATATATTAATAGAAGCACAAGTTCAATTAACCAGTCAATTGTAGTTCTTCAACATAATTCAATTTGAACCTGCACCTAATGTATTGGATAGGACTACTCTAGTTCATGAGAAAAAATAGCAATCCAGGGATAAATACAGACTAGGTATTTGGTATCACTCAAGACACAAGAGTCTATGCAGGACGACCATCCTACATCATTTTTTGCATGCAAGAAAGAGTATGGAGCTTACTTCTCAAAAGTTTCCTTAGCCATTTTGACAATATTTTTTACATCTGCTTCCAATATTGACGACAGTCCCACACCAGCAGGTAAATGCGCTAAAGTCCTCCCTCTTCTGGAAACTGATAATTGTGAATACCCAAATAGGCGGCTAATGATAAAGTACAATTTCTTATGGATAGAAACTGGCAGCCAGTGAAGCCACTCATTGATTCCTCCTGTTGGTCTCGTGACGCGCTGAATATCATACCAATCAAACAGATAAAAACCAACCTGATCAGTCATTGAGTTACCGTATATGAAGTTCCAGGTTCTAATTTAAGAACAGATGTTGATTGGCAGTCTGGTTTACTTATTGAGAAACTTTACATAAAATCTGGTTCACTTATTGAGAAGCTTTCTTACAGTAGCTATCATGTTATGTGTTTGCTGAGAGATCATAGATACCACTCAGGGAAGACAGGCTTAGAAGCAGTATAGGAGTACCATCACAACAAAATGACAGGACCATACTTTCTACCTAGGTTTGTTTAGGCCTATAAATACTAGGTTTGATGTGTTGATAGGCAGAATACGTATTTGAGATTAATAAAATTTCGTTTTTTATTCCCTACAAAGAGCGTGTCTTCTAGGTTTTCGTTCTTTCACAGCTTCTTTAAAATTAGTATAAAATGGATTTTCGTGAAAAGTTGATAAATTTGGTGAAATCCCTAAATATTACTATTCAATATCTTCCTAAGAGGAAAGCTAATGAGAAAGGTTCCTAGAAGCTAGAATAAAGCAGCCTCATACATCCCAAAAAGATAAGCAAAACCACAAAAGACATTTTGCTAGGGTGATGTCATTGAACTCTAAGTTACATATGCCTAGCAGACCTCCAGGATAACTAAGGCCATAATTATGAAACAAACTTCTTAGTGCAACATGCGAGTAAAGCTGAATCCATACAGAAGGGAATGAATTGAACCTATTCAGATCATCAGGACCTACGTAATTTTAAAAAAAACATTAAGTACGTTCATATTCTTGATTTCAAAACTTGAAACCAGGATTCGACATAAGCGCTAAATTTCATTACGCAGAAAATCATCCCAAAAGTTCCATAACTAATCCGATCGAGATACACACACCAGAGCAAAATTCGGAACCTAAAAACACGTGCTATGACTACAATACCAGACCTCCAGGTTCTTAGCTTATCAGTATTAAGCAACTGATAAACATATTACATATAATATTAAATATATAATGATAATAATAAGTTGAGGACTTACATAGAGCGTTTGTTTATCAGATAAACCCAGAGCGCGAACCAATCCGATGCTCTGGTTCTCCGATGCCGGAAAACCGTTCCCGATGATGACGGCGCGGCGGACGACGCCGTAAACGCCGCCCTCGAATATATCCGGTACTCCTCCCATCGAGTTCGGGCTTCCTGGGGGATCCGGAAGCCTGATTGGCTTCATCTGTGTATGAGTTGGGGTCGAAGTTGGTCGGAGACCCTAGACTGAGATTTAAGATTGGGGATTTAGCGCTCTAATCCAATCACTGGTTTCGTGCGAATTGAGAAACTGAACAAGGGTATGTGCTGGCATTGGCAAAGGCAAAGGCAAACCGGTACTCTACGCAACTTCAACACTTCTTGCTACACACAACACAAACAGCCTAGTAATTCCTAAACTATTTATTTTTAAACTTAAAAATCTAAAACTCATATATATACTAAAAAATACTTCATAAAGTATTTCTACATATTTCACTAATAATTATATTTTTTTAGGTAAAATTAACATAGAAAATGTTTATTAATTTTCGTGTAATTCATAATTATTAAAAATTCTATGAATCGTTTATAGTGAAATAGAAAAAGTAGTATTTATTTTAAACAATTTCATTATTTAATCTTACCTTTAAAAAGTATTTATGTCTAATACACATTTAATAACAAAATAATCTTGTAATCATATATTAAAAGAATAATTTTATTCAATATATAATTACAGATTATAGAAACAAAATATTAATCACTCTTATGCTCTTTAACATAAGTCCTAGTGTGAGGTCAGATTAATCTAATAGAGCAACAAGATAACTTGCATTAAATAAATCATAATATACATGTACAACTGAATCTGGTTTATGTTTAGCGTTTAGCTTATTAATTTTTAAAACTTTATAGATTATTTTCTCTCTCCTATAACACATTTCTCCTAAAATTATTTATTTTCTTCGTAAAAATATTTACAATATTATGCATATTAAATTAAAGATCTCGACAATACATTTAATTTGATATATGTTATATAAAATATAAATTTAATATAAAAAATTATAACACATTAGTAAATTGAAAATAATTATATGTATACATATTCTTATACATATAATATATTTTACTAAATTATAATGTTCCTAATTATAAAGTTGAATACTTTTTATAATATGTTTTAATATTATGCATGAAAGTTGAAACGCAATCCATTATAAATTAAGACCATGAAAGTTGAATTTGAATACTTTTTATAATATGTTTTAATATTATGCATGAAAGTTGAAACGCAATCCATTATAAATTAAGACCATGCATAAAAGCTCATTATAAAGTTTTTTTTTAATGGATGTCTTAATATTTTTAGAGAAAATATTTAAAATTATTTTATTTTATTAGATATAAAATAATAAAAAATAATATAATATAAAAATATGAATCGTTCATATTTATTTTTAGTTAACACAATGAGAGATATTTTTAGACAATCAACTCTTTGTGAGATAAATTATATGTAGATCAATATTAATTAAAAAATTGCTCAAACAACTAAAAATTATAACACTTATAAATATGACTATGTTAATTTTATTATATGATCAATTAATTATTATTAGTATTTAAACCAATTAAAATTTATAAAATTACAAAAGTAGAAGGGCTTATGATTGTAGTTTGGAACCTAACTCCTTCGAATATTCAAAATCAGAACCAAATCATTTTTAAGATAGTTCACGATTTGGAATCGAACCGTATAGAACGGCTAGAATTATATTTATGAACTATCCAAAAAATTAATACTAATATATATAAAAATTTAAAAATTCTTATTATTATGATTACGTAATAATTTATATTATCATTTAACTTTTCAAAATTTTAATGTCGTTTTATTTGTTAATTTTAAAATTAGAATGACTATAAAATAAAATTTAAATATTATTATATTATTATATAAAATCATAAAGTTTTATTAATTTCCAAATTCTAAAATTAAATTTTGATTTTTAATTTATTTTATTATTAATATATTCATAAGTTTTAATGTGTTATTGTTAATTATATAAAAATACATTTTACAAATAATAAATAATGGATAAAATAAATTGAAGTTACTGGTTTGGATCGCTGATCATGATTTCAAAATTTTGAAATTATAATTGAATCGTCCTCTACACAGTCATGATTTAAAATCGAACCATCGTTTATGATTAAGGTTCTAAAACCATCGATTATTATCTGATTACATCATTTTCGATTATTTTAAATATCTATATGCATAAATTATTGATGAATAACATATTCTCGTGCATAGCACGGGTGCACAAACTAGTTAATGTAATATGAGAATGATCTAGAAGTTTTTTTTCGCTGTAGACATTTAATTCAATCATTTATTTATAATTAGTTGGTGGAAAGATTGTCTAACTAGTCTCACAGCGTACGAGTTTACTATCGCACGCCAAACTTGGCGGAGCTCACGTTTCAATTTCTCCTAGGTTTCTTATTTACATATTTGATGATTGAAAACAAATTAAAGAAGAAAAGAAAGTCTTGGTCCCCTAAGAACATTTATCAATTTCTACTGCGCTTCTTATTTACATATTTTATGATTGAAAAATCAAGGGAGATGCAAAAAAAAAAAAAAAAAAAAAAAAAAAAAATCAGATTTCCAACATGCAAAAAAATAAAAATTTCAATTGAGTTGGTAGATAAATCTCCTCTACCTAAAGTATTTTTCACAGCTGCTTCATTTTTACAGTTGCATGTCTTCTCTTTTTTTGCCAATTTCTCCATTCTCATGCATCAACCTTCCCTACTTTCTTCTTCGTCCTTCTCTTCTTTGTTCTTGTTCATCCTCCCTTGGCTCTTTTCATCATCCTCATTCTCGTCCTCTTCCTCAGACGAAAAGTAATGCAATTTGAGACGTCCATTCTCGCGGTACGCATGCAAGAAATCTGGAGTCGGGATCCTCACTTGTGTAAGAATAAACCTCCCATCTTGCCTTACTGATTGCAGCCACACGGACTTCCCAGTTTTTCCCATGCAAGAAAGGGGTGGTGGAAATTCCCCAGTAAACCTTTCTCTCGATCTCTTCGACTCGCAACGGATAAACTTGTATGCATCAATATCCTCTTGCTGCTCCAAATCAACATGATCATGATCAGTACAAGCTTTCTTGATCATTGTTTGATCAAAATCCACATCATCGTGGGAGAGGTCTGAGGAGGATAGAGACGAGGAGGGAGAGAGGGTGAAAACAGAGGATGCAAATAGTAATGATTGATCAGCATCAAGATTCTTATTCTCATCCTTCTCCTTGAGATAGAGCTGACCAAATAGCTCTGTAAAAGAATGGTGATGTTGATGATGATGAGGAAGATGATCAACAGCACGTTTCATAGACTCAATGTGATTCCATGATTCGTGGAGTACTGTTGTATTTTCAGGCAATGCAATCTCAAATATGCCATAGGTAGTTGCCATTGCTGTGTTGCTGCTGTTTAATTGATTTTTTTCTCTAATTGTGTTTCTTCCCTCAATTTCCCCATCCCATTAAAGATCAATGAGAAATGGGAAAATGGAAGGTGAAATGAAGAAGAGAATACTAATTATTACTGGTGAACATTATGTGGTTTGGGTATGTCTGAAATTTTCAATATCGTTGGATTGCTACTATTTGAAGGATGCTGCTTTTTCGGACTGTCTCTCAATTTTGTAGATTAACGTGAGAATGGGTGTGTGATTAGTAATATATTTCTATTATTATTATATTCAAATTTTGCTAACATTCACCAAATTAGGATCGATTTGTTTCGTTTTTGTTTGGAAGCACGCAAAAAATAGGACGTAGTGACTACCTAAACATTTAACTCTTAATGAAAAAAAAAATTTATTTTTGATTTGTTGCGTTCTTTTAGTTTTATTGAGTTTGTGGATATAACTATTCTTTTTACAAAAATAAAATAGTGTAATATCCACTTAAAAATAAAAGATAAAAAATATTCAACTTTATATGATAACACGAGAAATTTCATGATGTGCTCATGTTATTCAAATTATTTGTGAAATGAAAAACATGAGCATATGAAAAAAAAAAATCGTGTTATCATTTAAAGAGATTAAGTAAATATTTTTTATCTTTTATTTATTGAAATGAGTATTTTAGCTTTTGAACCTACAAAAATATGATTTAGATTTCAAATCTAGGGCAAATGTAGTTTTCCAAAAATCACAAGAAGAAAAATTTTAATTTAAAATATAAATATTCATTTATATTTTAAAATAATAAAAATTATACTATAAAAAAATAATTCCTAAATAATTAACCGTTGCACGGTAAAAACACTAGTGGAGTAGTAGGTAAAATAAAGCTCCAAAGGAGAAATCTTTTTCCCCGGACACATGTACTTACA
Source organism: Leonotis leonurus (assembly GCA_026898415.1). Classification (NCBI taxonomy): domain Eukaryota; kingdom Viridiplantae; phylum Streptophyta; class Magnoliopsida; order Lamiales; family Lamiaceae; genus Leonotis; species Leonotis leonurus. The sequence goes on along the minus strand of JAPKLX010000003.1, from coordinate 4,400,491 downwards.
GCTTTCCCTCTAACTCCTAACCTATCCCAACCGCTAACCGTAACGGTCCTCCCTCTTTAACCGTTTCTTTCAATTACCGATATCACGCTTTATATACCTCTCTCTTCACCCCCTCTAACGAACTCCAATGCGTACAAATACACATAATTATATCCATCACGTGTGTTTCAGTTATCGGAGGTGTTACGGCTTACCAGTGAATCAATCGTCCATGCGGCGGCGAAGAATGACTCCGACAACCCGATCAAGTGACCGTGGAGTCCCGTGGAGGACAATCGGCTGCTTGAACAGGTGCAGCAGCACGGCGCCAGGAATTGGTCCTTCATTAGCAACTCCATTCCGGGGAGATCGGCGCAATCGTGCCGCCTGCGGTGGTTAAACCAGCCCTCGCCGGAGGTGAAGCACGGCCCCTTCACGGAGGAGGAGGAGTTAATTTTCAAGGCGCACGCCAAGATCGGGAACAAGTGGGCGACCATCGCACGGCTGCTTAACGGCCGTACCGACAGCGCGATTAAAAACCGCTGGAACACGATACTCGGACGAAAGATCTCCGCGGATTCGGCGTCGTGCGGCGCCGGAGAGGAGCATACGTCGCAGGTTCTCAGAAGAGCCGACAGCGCCAGTGTATCGACGGTGATGATGAATGGCTTGAAATTTAGTCCTTCTCGCAGATTGAGTTGTTCCGATTCCGACATCAGAGACTCCGGCTACAATGCGAAGATATCTTTTCCCATAGTGGCTGGTGCCGCCGCGGCGGGCATTGAACACATGATCAATTTCATCATACTATTGTAAAAAGTGGATATTTTTTATTTTTTATTTTTAAGTGGGTATTTTTTATTTTTTGTATTTTAGCATTTACCCCTTCTCTAAAATCAGTAAAAGTTGGTTGCAACTTGCAAGCAAGCAGCTCTTATTCAAATCCAAGATGCAATAAATCAATCAAGATCGTGGACTTCCCCAAACTGGAATCAACAAGACTAGAATTGCAATTGGCTTGAAGAATTCATTTGAAATAACTTAAAAGTTTCATTATTAAAATGGCTTCCAAATAAATCTACCCACCCAAAAGCAGAATTTGAAATGAGAATTTTTCCGAATTTTAAAATTAATTTTAGGAAATTGAGAGTCCTGACATTTTCCAACTTTTCAATCTCAATTCCGGTTCCAAAAAATTTGGAACTTAGGGTGTCGAATCACGTCGGGATTGGGAAAGTTCCAAGTTCCGGTCCCAAATTCTCACACCTATCCGTGCAGGTTGAAAAGTTGTTTTATCTGGAAGAGCAACCAATCCAAACCCACCCTTTTGTTGTTGTGTCCTAATAATTTTACTCTTATGCACAATTCATCAAAAATCATACCAACTGAATCACATGTTAGCATCAAACTTTATGAACAAATTTTCTGCTCCATTTTTCCACTAGCAGTAACTCGTAAAGAAAGCACATACAATTTTCACATAAGATCAGAGGTCTAGCGCCAACCTTCAAACCATTCAGTCATTGAGTTAATCCGGCTCAAGTTGCTCGTTCCTTTGTTCTTGCTATCGTGCTTTATACCTGAACCTGCAGCTAGCTGTCCACTACTTTTCATCTGAGGTTTTGTTTTACTCGAATCACTGGACTCGTCCTCTTGGCTCTTCGTGTTCTCTTCAACCTGATTCTGGATAACCGTCTTTTCTCCAGCTACGTGGATTTGAGGAGTTCCACAAGAGCAACTTTCTTCGGATTCTTCAGTGCATGTTGTATAGCTATGGTTGTCATCATCAGCGATGTTTTCCACTTGGCTCGTCTCCTCCCAATCAGTGTCTGAAGCAGGATCCTCTGCCACAAACTTGTGTATCTTCTCTTCATTTGATTCACCACGACTGTCATAAGGCAGCCTTGCAGAACTCTCGTTCCCGTTGTCATCGGAAGACTCTGTATGGGGAACAGGAATTGGATCTATCAAAGAATCTTCTCTTTCTCTAAGTGTCTTCTCTATGAGAGTCTTTAGGAATTTAATAACTTGTACGGCATACATCAACGCCGTCAGTGGATCATCCATCTGTAAATAGAACCCTAAGCATATTAGAAAGAGAATTGTATGCAGAAATTTCTGTATTTATGCAGTAAAGAAACAATTTTTACATATATAACAAGCATGCTAGCAGTTGAACTTTCCTTGAGATCAAATCATTCTTCAAATTTCAAATACATCCAATCACCAATCCATCCAAGGTAGTCATTTGTAAAGATTAGGGCAAATACTATTGTCAATTGGTTTAGAAAACTATGTCCTCCATGACTGAACCTCCATGCATGTCAATTTTAATCATTCTTGTCCACTTGCATACCAGAATTTCATGTAGGAAATCTCAACATATTTGATTGAACTTCACAGGTAGATATCATGCCCAAAACCATTTGTGAGGAATTTTCTTCTGACCCGAAAAAATTGTCCACACCCACTTCTTTCAAACCCTTATAAATGGGTTGTTTCCAAGTAATAGGAAAATGTCATAAGTGCCAGATACCAAGTGCAGTTTTACCTGGGTCATGTTAGGAGCAAATACCATAGCGACGTTGTGAGCATTCATCTTATTAAAATGTTCCTGCTGGACTACATCTGCCATTAGGTTGATTGCCCACTCCAACAAAGCAGCTTCTGTTGGTGGTAGAAGCCTCACAAGTGCATCACACTCCTCTTCTGACTGGCATCGCATCACTTGCTCGGATGAAAGAGAATCCAGCAGCCCACTTGGAAGTTCTCGGAACCAAGCCTAAAAAAGTAACATAAGAAGTTCGTTAGCACAAAATTATAAATTCTGCAACTGAGAGCTGTATAGACACAAAAATTACAGATTCGGCAACTGAGAGCCATATAGGCACACAAATTTTCAGAGGCATTTAGTCCATAGTCAGTACAGAAAGAAGCTTGTGAAACCAAAAAAGGTAAAAGAATAATTTTCATTAATATTAAAATATCATGAAATTGTTCCATGAACTGTTGTGCACACAAATAGGTCATTGCGTTAGGTTTTAAGTCGTTTCAGTCAAAAGCTATACTGCTCAATAAATCCTAATGCATCTTAGATAAGTAAAGTCTAACTATCGTGAATTTGCAGCTATAAAAAGACATTGATGCCAACCAGCATGTAGTGAGGTATATAGCCTTCATCACATATGAACAAAAAAACACACCCACCTCACAGGAAAGGGTTAATGAGATATCATGGGAGCTTATAATAGACTGTGACATAGATTTTATTTGACTGAAGTTTTAAATTTTCAATTTATTATGTAAAAGAAGACTGCATCATGTGTTACATAGCTGTTCCAGCACAAGCGCCAGTATAAAATATGAACGGAGGGGTGGGAGGGGAGGTTAACAAGTAGTATAAATAATTATTTGCAAGCATATTCTGATGTCTGCTAACAATCACAAAAGAAACTAGTGCGGAAAAGCTTTAAGTATAGACAAAATGTTACCTTGATCAGGCCTGCCAAACAGTGTACATCAGTCCCTTCTGGAACCACACCTCTGTTTAGTTGGTCCCTTACGTACTCCTCCTGGCTGTTTCCTGCAGTAATCCTGAAAATGCCTTCAGCCTGCAAACGGAATTGCAACTGTGATGAGGGTGGGATAATTCAACGATAAAAAATAGAGCAATCATCAAAACCATCGCCCTGAAGCTAGAAATCTTTTTATGCATATCAAGGTGATCAAAACAATGCACCTGAAGACCTCCTTGAGAATACAAATGCCTTTGCATAAGCAAGAGGATAGTAGGAATACTATTCCCTCGGTGATCATAGGACAGCTGCATTGATTCTGTCGAGACTCCAAAAACAGTTGTACTGCTCATGGATAACAAAGCAGAAGTCCAGTAAGGAAGTATAGCAACAATATAATATAGAATTGACATTTGACAACAATGACAAGCAAGCATTTTATAGAAAGTATGTTAAGTAGTGACCTAACAACTAATAAATATGATAAATTATGTTAACGATAGCAAGTATATCTACATTTAATGGCAAGTGTAGTAGAAAATTAAAACCAAGTAATCCAACATCAAAAAAATCAATGAGACCTTGCGATAACTATATGTTTCCCATATGGAACAACCATTCCAGTCAGACAAGACTCTTGCCTTATATTACATACCTAATATAAAGGAAGTAAAGGAAGTCTCATTAATTGACATGGGTAGAAATTAAAACCACTCATCACGTTTTCTACTTATGAATTGGCTTCTGAAGGAGCTATAGTAGTTATTAAAGGGTAGGTACAACAACATGAACAGGTTGCTCAATCATTCATACGATCTACTTCCAGCTTATTAATTTTAATTAGCTGCATAAGCAATAGAAGCCAATATTCATCCTAGTCGAAGTCTACTAACGGAAACGAAGAATTTAAAATAAAAAACTCCAAATGGCTAGATAATCATCCAAAGTTGACATAACTAGATCATTGACAAGATTAGCATTTCTATTCCACGCTATTATAAATCAAATGAAAGAGACCGAACCATTTCCATACTATAATGCCAGATCTAACAAGAAAGATTATGAACTAAAAGGAATAATTGAGATTGCAGCAAGCAGGGAACAACTAAAATTCAATAAGCAAAGTCGCATTTACATATATACCTAGCACTCGGCGCCCTTCTCGGAACCTCAGGCTCAAACTCAACAGGCAAGCCCAAGAAACCATCAAACCTATCAAAAGTCACATGATTAACATGTTGTACATCGGTGGGCCAGCCAATCTCCATAACGCCGCCGCTTTCTTCACCGGATAAACCGCCCCTATCGGCTTTGACCCTAAAGCTCTTCCTAAATAGAGCAAGCAACAATGCCAAAATGGATAACTGTTCCCTCCTCTCGTTATCCCTCTTTTCCCTTACTTCCTCCTCCTCCCTGTCACCCCTCGTAACCCTAGCAACTACCTCATCACCCGCATACGGCGAGAACAGAGCGTGATTGCGCGTGGGAGTGGAAACCGAAGGGGAAGATGAAGAAGACGGCGAGTGCAGCACCTCCGTCATTTTATCAAAAACAGTTGTATTAGAACAAGGGAAGAAGTGGGTTCTTTGAAATGAGCTTCGCAAAAGGAGGAAGAGTGAGATTAGATTGGAATGGCGGTGAAGAAAGATGCAGCCATGCAAGAAAAATGGGGGTCTATGTTGGGATCAGAGGGGGGAATTTGAAGAAGTGGCGAAGATGTTTTGGGGGAATTGAAGAGATCGGAAAATGGGAGACGTGAGAATCATAAAAGGGATGAATGCAATAAGTTAAAAGATGCATCAAATTTGTGGTTGTGTTTTGGAGTTGGAGATTTTGTTAAGAAGAAGAAAGAAGAAGAGAAGAGAAACAAAGTAAGTATCAAACAACACGAGTGGACTGTTGCTATTGGTTGATGCCGCTTCAACTGAAGTGGTCACTTGCTTATTAATACTAGTACAAATGCTATTATAATATTCACATCCAAGTTACCATTTTGCCCATACCAACAAATTTTGTGCTATTCTCGTAACAAAATTTGAGGCATCAAATTTTGGTGAACAGATTTCATATGACATGTGATTTTATATTATTCTAGAGTTCTGGACTAACTATTACATATATTTTTAAAATTTTAAATTATGTATCTTAATTAGAAGAGTGAATATGTATAAAATAAGATTGTAATAGATAAATAATACTATCTCCGTCCACCAAGTTTCTTACCACTTTTTTTTAGTCCGTCCACCAAGTTTCTTCTCACTTTTTTTCTATTTTTTGGCAACCCCTCTATTTTATTAACCCTTATTTAATGTGGTTTTCATTCTCCACTCACAATATCTTACACATCATCTAACTTTTTCGTGGGACCCATTCTTCAATAACTACACTTTACTATCACTTACACCTTTACTAACTACGTCAACACATTTTATTAAAATTCGTGCCAAGTCAAAGTGGGAACATCTTTGGTGGACGGAAGTAGTAGTTAATAATATAATCATATTTAAATTCTAGTTATTAATGTATTTTTTGTAATAAAATAATTTTATTATTATTAATCTACATTATAAGTATGAATAATATGAATCGTATTGAATCATATATTTCATACATAATATTTAGTTTTATTAAACTATACGTATGTGTGAACGATATAAATGAGTATTATTCATACATTTCATAATATTTGTACCATTTGTACAATTAAAAACTTAAGTATAAGAGTATTTATGATAATTTACACCAAAATGATTAGAATTTAAATATTGTTATGTTGATTACTATTATTTATTTTTTACAATATTTTTTGTCTATTTTATATAATTAACCGAACTGATCCGAATCAAAAAAAACTGACTTGAACCAATAAACTCGGTTCGGTTTAATCTTCTTCTTTTCACTTTCAATTCTGATTTTATAAATTTATGTTTTTCAATTTCGATATAAAAAAACTGAAATATCGAAACCAACCCGAAAAACATTACATAATAATTATTTATTTAATATTACTTGTTAAATAATTATATATTTAATATTATTTAATAATTATATATTTAATATTTTCGGTTTTGATTTTTTAAATTTTTAACCGAAGACCGAACTGAAAATTTCAATTTGATTTTTTACGATTCAAAGTTATTTCATTTCGATTTTCTTTATTTTTTCGTGCTCACTCCCAACCTTAATTATAATTTATGCACATTTGTAATTTTAGTATAAAATTGGTTGAAAAAATAAATCATAAACTTTAAGATTTATCAATTTAATCACGAACTTTCTGATTTTTATATTCAAAAGCATTCCAAGTCCAAATATGTTCGGTGATAAAGAAATGAGACATGCCAAGTTGATGTAGAATTGATGACATGGTCGGATAAGGTGAACAATAAATATAATTTAATGCCACGTCGGTAGTCACCTTACACCTCCATGGTTTACGTACTACTCTACATATCATATCAGAGTTTAATATACTCATTCATTATCACAAGTGGAACAAATAATTCGATAGCAGTCTAGCAGATCAAAACAAAGGGCATCTCATTTCCTACCTAAATTCTCATATTTATTCAAGAGTTGGGCATCTCATCTTATGAAACAAAATGCAACGCATTCTACACGAGTTTGTTTGCTATTATTTCGTCTATGTTCTTGGGATATCCTTTTTAATCCTGCACTTCTTCGGGTTTCTTCTTTGAACCCACATACCATCCAACCGCAGCAGCAAAGGTCACAATACCAGCGATGACACCATAGTTTCTGTGCTTGTCAGTTGAAACATTAGGAGTTTCTGAGGCACCAATGCTTGGTTTAGCGTCAGCTATGGGTCCTGTGCCTCCTGTGCCTGCTGCTGCTGGTGTTTCGCCCGGTTTCAGGCCCTAGGAGCAATCACAAAGCGTGAGATATCAGGATATTGATGTAGGTAACAAAACAACCTACTAATAAGTAGTGTGCGTGTATTCGCCTTGTGATAGGAGGTTAATACCCAAGGCAATAGGTTGTCATAGGACTTCATAATTTAAATTCAATGTAATAACCATCTAAAAAACTACTAATAAGTGTGTGTGTGTGTAAGTTTTTCATAGGATAAAAAATGTACGCCTGAAAGATTTATTGATGTAGTAGCAAGGAAACTCATACAATTATCTTAATCATGGAGAGGGAGCACCAAATAGTATTTGAATATTAGGTACAACTCGGCTAATTTTACACAATCTAGATAAATACGTACCTTCTGAGCAGCCTTATCCAGCTTCTCTTGTTCCATTTTCTGCAAAATTATAGGGAATTGTTGTGGTAAGAAATAGCATTTGAAAATCTATTGGATTATAATCAGGTACGCACAAGAATAATAGCCCTTTATGGGAAATAAACCAATAAATCAGCCATGTGGCATATAAGAACACAGTCGACAAGGATCATCAAACAATTGAAAGATTGCATGAAGCTCTGCAGTTACTTGGACGTCTCACTGAGGGGTGGGTCAGCAGCAGTAATTTGTGGGTGGGGTGGGGAAGAGAGCTAAAGAGCAAGAAATTTTTCTATTAAGGCAATCCTTCTACAGAATTGTTAACTACTATAAAATAATAGTAACATGAAAAGTTGAATAGTTGTCAGTTGTCGCTCCACCAAAGAAACGGTGAATAAATTAATTTAAAAGAGAAACACAAAATCAACCGCCTGAATTCGATAAGTAAGTTATGGTTCTTTACAATATATCTCATTATCGTTATGATAATCTTGCCTCGTCTGTTAGTCGATAACCCCTTAATACACATATCTAAGAGTTAGTGGTCAACTTTCTTCGAGACAAATGCCTATTGGAATGGTGCATGTAATGTTTAAAATTATGTGAACTTTTGTAATTGGCGAAGTGTACATTTCAAATATCAAGCTTCTAAGGCATTTAATTTATTCAATTACAAAGTTTACCTTAATGTAGATATTTTCAGCAGCCTTCTCCTCCTCACTGAGGACTTTGCCCCCACTTGATAGCCTGCGGGAGATATATCTAGCAGCAATTCTAGTCGCCATGGTATGATAAGATTGTCCTGTAAACTAGATGAATTTAGGTCAAATACGCTGAATGCAACAGGTCTATTTATTAACTAGAGTATCCATCTCTTTTAGATCAGAAAGGAACATAAATTTCTAAAATAATTATTATTCCACCTGATTAAAATCACATGCCCCAGAGAATAAGTCTTAAATGTGTAATCATCAAAGACATCAAAAAAGGTTTCAGTTCAATTTGTTTTCTTCTGCCAAAAACATGCTGTATGTTAGGAGGAGGTTCACACTGTCCTTGGACCTTACTAAATAATCCAGTATCATAAATGCATTTAATTAAACAGTTATAGCACTAACATATTCTGTCATCATTTCTTGGCACTGTGAAAAAAAGTTAGCCCAAACTGCTGTAGCTAGTATACTGTTGCATACTATTTGCATTTGAAAGCCTTATCTTTAGACACCAGTCAGTTCAGAAAACCACCACAGAAAATATGCAGTGTAATACTAAAACTAAAAGTGCAGAAACAGCATTTAAATGATAAAAGTTGTTGGCCCCTTTAATAAGATTTCTCCATTGACAATACAGACAGGGTACAAAACATTATTTTGAATTTGGAAAGGTACAAGATCCAGCTATATTCCAGAGGTGTCCAACATAAATATTATAACCAGCAACCCCGTGGTGGTGAAGAAGAACAAAACATAAAATAGTTGACAGTGGGAAAGCAAAGACGGTACTTGAAGAACCATTCTTCTCACTCAGATGACAACAATACTTGTTCCTCGTCTTAACATGCTTGACTACATCGTAGCGTTTATAGAATAATACATAAATCCAGACCAAAGACACACAATATCCTAATTTCCGGTAATTCATCAGTAGAAACAAAAGCTACTGAGCTATTAATAGTCACAAGCCTTTCAACTACAAGATGGAGATAAACTCAAGGAGTTAGTGGTGGGTAATGTACAAAAATTAAAATGGATAGATACATAAGAAATGGATTAAACTAACAAAATGAGTAGATAAATAAGGGGAGGACTGAGGAGGGAGTATATCAATCACCACCCAAGCACATGCAAATGTCAACATTGATTTATTTGCAACCCGAATACTCCAGCAAATTGAAAAGTTGTCAAGAATACAAAAAAATAGCAGAAAGAATCCTCGAAATTTTAGTCCAGCATAATAGATGCATGCGAAATTGTATTGGCAGATGCAGGCATCACATTCCGCATTGAATTTGGAGTGCACTCAATAAAATAAAGTAACATAAGTTATGAAAATGAAATGGAAATAGAGTGCATATTACTATAAGATACACTACATTGTACGGATGTGTTAACAAAACCGACAAATCCACGATACCTAAAAATCAGAGCCCCAAACAACCAAATCCTTTCGAAATATATGAAAAAATGCTACTCAATAATAACAAACGACGATCAGAAGATGACGGATATAATCAAAATCGGGTGTCTAAAAATCGAAAAGAACCTATACGCCTATACGCGCAAAAAATGTAATGTTAATTGAAACTGGAAAAGAGCTCCGCATCTGGCATAAATCTAATAACGCATAGAAGAGTAGAAATGCAGAATCACTGTGATTTCGATGTATGTGCGTACCTAAAAGGCTGATGAGCAGGGAGGGAGCATGCAGAGAGATAGTATGAAAAGCGAGAGATATGCAGACTTGCAGAGTAGTGATTTTTGTTTTCTTAGGTGTGAAGGTGGTGGTGGTACTGGTACTGGTGTTCAAATATCAGAACACGCCCTTTTGATTTAATTCATTGCCAGCTGCCCCAAAACATAATGTGTATTATTTTATTTTCTATTTATTTTATGGGATTACAGGAAAAGGAAACAGAATGTGTAATACTACTGTGTAATTTTATCTTATCTTATCTTTATTTTATTTTAAGTTACTCTTTTAATGAATTTAATATTATATGTTATATTGATTTTATGAACGGAACCATCAACTCCAAATTCATCATCTTCTTCATTTTACATATTTCTACGTATATCTAAATATTAAGTATTTTACTAATTTTAAACAATGATTTTTATATTGATACTACATAAGATATGAAATTGAATCAAGTGAATAAATACAATAAAATAAAAATAATGGAAAAGGTCGGTTCACAAGTCAATTTATAACCAAACCGGAGACGGTTAGAGTCATTGAACAGCCTTTACTATCTCACTCTCAAGTCTCACCTATGTTCAGGCCTAAAAGTAGATGAAAAGGATATGCAGTCGAACCTGCGACTGCGAGCACTGGAAAACTGGATGGACCTCTCTCACTACCTCTGCTGCACCAACTAGCAGTCATTTTCAAGTGTTAAGACAATATAATATAATGGTATCTAATTTTGGCCCCTGCAGCCGGCCGTTGCCCAGCCACCACCCCCTCAACGCCGGCCATGTTTCTACTAAAGATACATACATGAAATAATAACAGGTACTATCACTTCTCATCTTAATCAGCAATGGCAACGCTACTCACTCTGATAATTGGAATTGGAAGGTGTAACGTTTCGCTAGTAAACTCCAAAAGGATGTTTTAGGGACTTTCCTTTCATCGCATATATGAGATATAGTATTGATCAATAATCAGCATCTTCAAGTGCTAGCTTTACGGTTCCTTTCATCAGTCAACAGTATCTCCAGATTGCGTTGAAGTCTCCGCCACCATCTTCATATTCTTATTTTCGCGATTATTTATGCAGTAATCTAGAGACTTTCGCGCATATAAGCAATTACTGAAACACGATCCAAATAGCAATCATTGGTATGATTTACTTCGATGAAGTGGAACAGCTTTTTTTCTGCCTAGGATTGAAGATGGTTTTAGAATTTTAGACCCTGATCTACCTTGGGCTTTTCTTTTGAGGCTTATCATGTTGACCTTTGCTTGTCACCTTTTTTCTTACTATTGAGGCTTTTATGAAGGTCCTGGAACAGATCTGTCACCATGGCCAGTAACGATGCAAACAAAAATGTTTCTTCCAGTGAGTATCATCACTTCCTCTCGTCTCATAAGTTTGCTTGCTGGAATATGCCCTCTTCCTCCCGCACCCCTCAAAGAAAAAATAATTTACTATAGTTTCCTTCTGCACTCGACGTATGCATGTATTGCCTCTTTTCACTTGTTATTGAGAAATCACGCCACTCATTTATGCAGAGGGAAGGAAGAAGGAAGTGAAGAAGGAGACAGGCCTAGGTCTCTCATCTAAGAAAGATGAAAACTTTGGAGATTGGTACTCTGAGGTATATGACTATGAATACTCTTGTAATTCAAGATACTGCTTATGTTTGTGTTCTTCTTGTTTGTTACTCCCTCCGTCCCACTAAGCTTGACACAAAACTTTTGGGCACGGTTATTAAGAAGACTTTATAAAATGGTGTAAGAGTGATAGAGGTGGTAGGATCCACTCCTTTATAAAATAGTGTAAGAGTGATAGAGGTGGTAGGGTCCACACCTTTTTGAATAGATAAATTTTACTATTTTCGGAATGTCTCATTCTTAGTGGGACATCCCAAAAATGAAATTGTGTCAAGCTTAGTGGGACGGAGGGATTATTATTTATGCATGTTCACATGGTATCAAGGGAATTATTGACAGAAACAAAACTAAGAATCATTGTGACAGGAAGAAAGTTGAGATTTGTTTGTCTCTGCTCATATATAATCCGGCAGCATATCTAGTGTTATTAGTGCTTGTTCGATGACTTAACCTTTCCTACTATATTGTTAGTAAGTTTAGCTTCGTCATTTAGGTATTTGAATGTATTTGATTATAAACATCCTCATTGTCTTTTCCATTTCCATTGAATTCAATTGTGTAGGTTGTCGTTAATGGAGAAATGATCGAGTACTACGACATATCAGGCTGTTACATATTGCATCCCTGGGCAATGTCTACTTGGGAAATCATGGAAGTGAGTTCTATGTGGCCAAATTCTCCTTTGATTTGAATGATCAAAATTTTATCATCATCTTGTTAACTTCCCTATCAATCTTACTAATTTGTTTCACTTGTTTCACAGACCTTCTTTGATGCTGAAATTAAGAAGATGAAAATTAAGAATTGTTACTTCCCCTTATTTGTACTTCACACATCCTACAAAAAGAGAAGGACCACATAGAGGGTTTTGCTCCAGAGGTGAGATTGCTTTGCCTTTGGCTATGAGCTTTCCAATTGTATTGACATCTGCTGAGCCAGAAGTAATATTTTTTACTGTGTATCGTGGTTTTGCTCTTTTATCTCATTTAGTTATGGTGGTCTGCATAGGATTTTTACATGCAGATACTCTTTTAGTCTGAAACAATTTTAGCTTTCAATGATCTTGACAAAGTAAAAGTTATATATTGGATTTATGAATTGGAGATGTTCACTTATTTTTACATATTTTTAGGCAATTTAGTACCAACTCACTAATTTACAGAATAATCATTTCATTCCACATGATTCCATCCATGATTTGCACGTCCAAATCCATTTTTTTTCTTCAAGATTCATAACACAGTCTCATTTTGACCCATGTTCACATATGTAAATATACTTACCAGTGTCTTGCATTATGTTTTCATAATTTGTCATTGTAGACCGTGTTCCTTGGATCTCAGATGTCTGAGGGAATTTTATTCTTAAACGCACTATGATTGGATATGATGATATAACTATCAGGTGTCTGTTATCTGTTTCTAACTTCGTATCTTGATGAAATTTATGTTTTTTGAATCTTCAACAGGTTGCATGGGTGACCAAGCCAGGAGAGTCTGATCTGGAGATACCCATTGCAGTTAGGCCAACTAGTGAAACTATTATGTATCCATATTTCTCCAAGTGGATTAGGGGACATCGTGACTTGCCCCTGAGACTTAACCAGTGGTGCAATGTGGTCAGATGGGAATTCAGTAACCCCACTCCATTCATCAGGTGCTTATAGACTCTGGATCTTCTGCAAGTCCTTCAATTTATTTTCTTTTCCTTCATTTTTTATTTTTGGTGTTGAGGAGCTGTTATGGTATTTGGAAAAATCAGAACACTTTTTCTTGAGCAGATTTACTTGGCTTTGAATTCCCTGTTCTTTAACATCTGGTGTGAGGCTCTGTTTTACTTTAAAGTTTACTATAGGGCAGTCATCATGTTGGGATATTCTTATTTAAAGAAATTTTCTACTGTTATCTTGATGGTAATAAAGATTAAGACTCATTGCAATAACCTTTTTGCATGCATAATTTATCAAATGTCCAGGAGTAGAGAGTTCCTTTGGCAGGAAGGACATACTGCTTTTGCAACAAAGGAGGAGGCAGACACTGAGGTACTATACTGCTTCAGTGGTTCTTATAGTTTTTAGCATACTTATGGGCAATTCAGTTTCATGTAATTAGACGTGTTTTGCTTCACTCGTTTTTTCAGATGCTTGACATTCTAGAACTGTATAGACGCATATATGAAGAGTTCTTGGCTGTTCCTGTTATCAAGGGCAAAAAGAGTGAACTAGAGAAGTTTGCTGGTGGACTTTATACTACTACCGTGGAGGTTCCAAATTCTAATTTTGATTTCAATCTATATTTTACTAGATTATACTATTATTGTGCAGGAAACTTTGTTAGTTTCCTTTACAGTATTTCTGCGTATGCACGACAGGCTTTCATCCCAAATACTGGGCGTGGCGTGCAAGGTGCAACCTCGCATTGCCTGGGTCAAAATTTTGCAAAAATGTTTGAGATTAATTTTGAAAATGAGAAAGGAGAAAGGGCTATTGTCTGGCAGAACTCCTGGGCTTATACTACTAGAACAGTAAGTTATGCCTACATTATGTTATGTTGTGCCCTTATATATCTTCATGTTTTTCTACATCTCTGCAATGTATGTATCTTTTGTGTCTCCATCTCCTTCCTCACTTGAATTGACTTTCGCAATTTAGTACAACAGAGCAGAAAACCTGGTCTGTCTTGTGCTACCTTTTTTTCATCTATTACATCTCTGATAGTCCTTGCATTAAAACTTACTGCAATATATCTTTCGTTGTCTTTTTCATATGAAGGCTTCTGTTGATGGTGATAGGTCGGAAAATATATTACCTAGAACAATTTTTAAGGAGAAAGTAGCATTTGAATGCTTATGCATGCACAGACAAAAGGTTGCATCAATTTGTTTTCATAGTGTTCTCCTCCCTGCCCGTGGACGTAGCCAATTGGTGAACCACGTAAATTTGTCTTCTTTACGTTTCTGTTTCTTGTTTTCTCAATTAATCATATTTCGTTACAACACATATTATAATGGAAGTCTATTTATGAGTTGATGCTAATGCATGCACAGACAAACAGTTGCATGTTACTAACTGGTCTTTAATCTGTATGTTTCTCAACTATATGGCAGATAGGCGTGATGATAATGGTTCATGGAGACTATAAAGGCTTGGGGCTACCTCCTAAAGTAGCATCTGTGCAAGTGATTGTTATCCCTGTGCCCTATAAGAATGCAGACACCAAGGGCATCTTTGATGCATGTGCAGCTACTGTTAAATCCTTGAACGAAACAGGGGTCTGTGCTGAAGCTGATATTAGAGACAATTATTTGCCAGGATGGAAGTATTCTCATTGGGAAATGAAAGGTGTTCCCCTTAGGATTGAAATAGGACCTAAGGACTATACAAACAATCAGGTATGCAGAGTGGCTAGAGTCTTATTTCTTCTGATACTTCTTTGCATCTCTTTTGATGAAACATTATTTATTCTACCAGGCGCGTGCTGTCCGGCGTGACAATTCACGTAAACACGATATCCCCATGGCTAATTTGGTAGAAAAAGTAACAGACATACTGAATGACATACAAAAAAATCTGTTTGATGTCGCCAAGCAAAAGCGAGATGCTTGTTTTCAGGTTGCACACACTTGGGACCAAGTTGTTGAAGCTCTTGGCCAAAAGAAGATGATACTTGCGCCATGGTGTGATGAGGAGGTATGGATTCTTCACCTGGTTTACTTAGTGCTAGTAAAACCTGCTTTGTGTTGGTACTAAGGATATATGTCCATGATACCTGCCCCTACTCCTCAATCTGTAAAAGGGTACTTTAATTTACTGTGGGTACATGTTTTAGCAATGATGGGCATCTTTCCATATCAATAAAAGGTTAAAATTTGCAGTTCTGAACCCAAAGTAAGTTTTCCTCATGGTATAGGAGGTGGAGAAGGATGTGAAGGTGCGTACAAAAGGAGAAATGGGTGCTGCCAAGTCACTATGCTCCCCGTTCGATCGGCCCGAACTCCCTGAAGGTACAATGGAGCTTGTTTGTTAAACCAATGCGATACATGAGATCTAAAACGTTGAGTCGCGAATTCAGTTACTCACTATTGCTTAACTATCCGCAGTGTGCAGGTACTTTGTGCTTCGCCTCAGGAAAACCTGCTAAGAAATGGACGTACTGGGGAAGGAGTTATTGATCATTGACTTGTTTGAAATTATGGCACCGCACCCATCAGGTAATTAAGGCCCTACTGATTAATAGTTAGGTTTATGTCACACAATGAATTATTAATTGAGTGAGAATTACACAATCCTCTTTGCATCCCCACTTTCTATGGTTTGGGGTTGATATTAGTGTTTGCTACATAATACATATAAACAGTTAAAAGTCAGCTAAATAGGAACGGTTGGAGTCTATTATTTGGAAGTCCGACTTCATCTCTTTTCTTTTTTCCAAGTCATCATAATTATTTATCTATCTTTCTTTGAAATGAAATAACTAACTTAGTTCATACTAATGCAAAATTTTCAAAGTTACATAATCTTGAATCCAAGAAAGCCCCATAGGAAACATGCCAGATGAGACCTCGCCATAAAGAAATTTATCTTTACTAGTTTCTGCATATTTTACCAATCAAGAAAGGTTTGAACATAAAATTTTGCTTTAGAATGTCTCACATAACCATAAATATATCTGTTTGCTTTAGACTAATGACATATATGTTAGAAATGGATATTTGGTCCATTTTCCCTTAGGACCATCACTCAGTCAACGTGGGACAAATTTAACATGAAATCAATTTTGGGCCCATTTCGCCTTAGGATCATCCCTCATCAATGCGGAACAACCCAACACCATCTGTTGACAACAATATTAGGTAGCGACCCATCATTAAATGAGATATATTCTGATACCATATTAAAAATGGATAATGAGCTCATTTTCCCTTAAAAAGGCCTTGTTAAGGGGAAATAATATCTCACCTTACATTTAGGTTCAAGGGACCTTCCTCACAAACGCAGGACAAATTTAACAATATACAAGTCAGATATGATATGATATAGGTGAAGCAGGCATTTACTAGTTTCTTTTTGCATGATCAAAGTAGATAGATCCTGGCTCTTGTAGGTTGTAAATATGTATAATCGTATTCGTAGTTGAACAGCTCATATATATATTATACATGCAAACCCAGAAACAGCTAATACCATAATACTGGTGAGTGGTGAACTTAATTAGAAAAGAAGATGAAGGGGGTAGAAGGAATCCAATATAAATAAGTTGAAAATGAATATATGTATATATATTATACTACCACAAAGTCTATTGTGTCTAAATCAAAATAATGAGACGTATAATAATCTAAAGCTATGGAGGCCCCCTCTTTATTCTCTCTCTATCTCTGTGGATGAATCAATCGCCTATTCAATCTAAATTGTATGTTTCCCTTCCCTCTCAATGTATGTTGTATGCACAGTATCTCCCTTCGCAAACCACCAATCATCTGCACAAAAACATGATTCTTATATATTAAGAAATATCATCGAAATTACTCAATCTCAATTAGGGTGGGTCAATCTAAGCACTATGTACATTAACAATCCTTCAAATGCGCACAACATGAGCTTTTACTTTGATTCCTCCAAAAAAAAAAAAAACTTTCCCTTTTAGTTTTAGATATCCCTCCTCCTAAGTCCTACCTGCTCTACTCCAAGCTACATTTAAAATATCTTATTTAATTGATTGTTTAATTTTAATTATTTAATAAATATGAAGCTAATTCTTAATAGGAACTAACAAATTCTACCCCTAATTAGAGTGGGGCATATGGTAGGCCTAGGGTCTTTGTCTATCTTCATCTTCATATATATCACACCGATAAACAAAACAAAAATAAAATACCTACCAATCGCATATATATTCTATTGGTTATAGAAGATGACAAGATGAATTATTTGAAGATATACCACTAATACCAATTGGGCCCTACATTTTTAGAATAGTTTAATTAGAATTTTGAAATGGGGCCTATAACTATTAATTTCAGTATTATTTATCTTTTATATTCATGATTATTATTTTATTATTTCCCTATGAAGCTGTTTAAAAATCAGCCTTTGTTTTGACACGGACGGGTAACTTAGTTATGTTTCAAGTTTCAACGATAAAAGTGAACGGCCTACAAAACACAGCACGACATTCATGCACCTTAAGCCGCCGTAGTCAGCACAACAGAAGATCAAGGAATTCAAACGACGTCGTTTGCGTGAACGGTCAAGCAAAGTCAAAGACAAATTTAGGCAGAATGGTGAGTACATCAAAATGGACTTGTCTACTTTGTCTCTACACAAATGCACTATTAAATATCTTATCCTATGAAATCCCTGATGTAATATTACCACCACCCATGGAAAAAAACAACCAATTCACGGGGCCTCCATTCCATGCAACAATGCTTAAAGCCCCATAGCCAACCCATCATATTTTATTTACTTTGACGTTACCCTCAAATTTCATCAGAACTTGGTCGGCATGTCAATTTTGGATGACAAAGACAATTAGAAAGGTAGAAAGGTGACGATGCAACACAGAAAGCACACTCAAGCAAAGATGTATGAAACTGTTTTAGTGAGTGTGTAATAGGCCAAAAATATATTCTGAAGGGCGATTCATCAAATTAGTCATACTTTGCTGCAATTTGGAACCTAAATGGATAACAAAGCCTAAAAGAACATGCTTTTCTTGCCACAATGGGATTCGTATAGAGTTATTGCTAGGGGGAGTTTTAGAATACTAAAGAATTCAGACAATCTCACTTTTGTGCATGATTCAGGTGGCGGCTGCCTTTTTCTAATTAAAGATAGAGTTGTAGAATGAAGGATAAGAAGATGATGCAATGGAAATTAAGAAATTTAACTCTAAAAGTTGTGAACACTTCTTACCTTGAATGTTCTCCCTCTATAAGAAGTAGTCTAATGCTCCTTCCCCTACACTCCCTCTTCCTCTTCTGCTACCACCAAAGCATCAATGACAGCACAGGTAGCACAAAACTGAACATGATCACAACCTGAAAAGACAAAAGCAAAACCATATGTAATAAGTTAGCCAAAATAAGAAACAAGAAACAAGAATGGGAGGGGAATTGAGAATGTCGTTACATTTGTTGGAGAAGATGAGTAATCCATGCGAGGATTAAAACCCTGCACTCCGAGGTTGTACACCGGAGTTTCATCAGGATAGTACAACCCATAATTCCTCTCTGAAACCGGGCCGGGCTTCATATTCTCGTTGAAGAGGGCGAAGACGAAGATGTCGACCGGCACATTAGGCTTCGCCGGCGTCCCCTGCCTCTGCTCGATCCTACTCATCAGATTTCCGTTGTACAGCCTGGCATTCTCCACCGTGGCCCCCACCTCGCTCTCGTCCCCCTTGGAGGGCCACCCCGTCTCCGACACCTTCACCTCGACGTCGGTGTGGCCTAAGGCCTTCATGGCGGCGTAAACCGCATCCACCTGTGCGTACAGCATGTTGTCGTATTTCAAGCCGGAGCCGGGGTCGACGGAGCCGGCGTTGGGCTGGAAGAGGACGTAGTCGAGGGGCACCTTCCCGGCGCTGTCCTTGTAGGCGAAGAAGGGGTAGACGTTGATGAGGAAGGGCGATTTCGTTTGGGAATGGAAGTTCAGAATCCCCTGCATATACTCGATGAGGTCGGGGCGGAAGGTTCCGGAAGAAGGCGGGAAGGAGTTGCTGAGGATGTTGAAGGAGTGGGCGGTGGTGATGTAGATGTTTCTGGAGAGTCCGAGGTTCTGTAAGGCGGTGTACATGGTCTGCATCGCGGGGAGGAGGTAGGCGCGGAGGTGGGTGGAGTCGGTGGTGCCTACAGGCATCAGAACCTCATTTCCCACGGTGATGCACGTGATCTTTGTGGCGGAGATGTACGGCTGCACGTGCTGGAGGAGCCACGCCTGCGCTTGCGCCGGATCGGTGACTCTCTGGATGTCCTCGTTGCCCAGCCCGATCACGAATTCCACGTTGGAGTTGGCGAAGGCGGAGAGCACGACGGGGTCGGCGTCGTAGAGCTTCACGCGGCTTATGTTCACAGAGGAGAGAAGGTACGCTACACGCGACGCCGTGGGGAGGTTATTCGCGATCTGGCCATAGTTGATGCCTACCCCCAAACTCTCGCCTTTGTTCAATGAATCTGCAAAATGAATTCTCTACTACTTATGCACAATTAAGGGAGTTAATAAATTAAGTTTATGAAGAGAAGAAGAGGAACCTGAAAAGAAGAGGAATAGAAGAAGAAGGCAGAGAGGAGGGGAAGCCATTAACAGCTCTGCCGACTCTGTTCAATTCACCCAAACTGATTCTTTAATGCTTCAATTTATTTCCATCTATATATGTTATATAGATATGTGTGTGGAAGAACACGTTTTTCCACATTTAAATAATGATTTATTTATTTAATTTGAGCACAGTTGCAGAATGAGTTGGCTACTCTCTCTATCTCTATCTCTATCTCTGCATTTGGAATGGTATGAGGAAGGTGGCCTGCTATTTTACTGGTGCAAGATTTATGAAATTTTCCAGTTGTACATGTCCACCGTCCACGTATGCAGAGAGTGTTTTATTAATTTGTAAGTAGCTTTAGATTGTTTTGTTTTGCCTTTTCAGTTGGTAGCTTTTGAAGTGGATCTATATCTAAATCTATAATGAAACTACACAGAAACCAGCCTTCACCTCTACACGGTTTCCAATAGTAATTCACCGACGTAGTGTTTGTATATACTTTTGGTGCTTTTGTGAATCTGTGTGTGTGTTCTTATATTTTTGAACTTTTTGTGGATTTGTGGGTGTGTTCTTTTACAGATTATTTGCTGAGCTTTTTGGGGATTGTGTGTACTATATAATAAGAGAGACATTTGATTGAGAGACAAGATTTGCTTTTCTTGATTTTGATTAAAAGTGAATCTGCACATCATTCATTGAGATTATTTCATCTGGACACATGGGGTATACCAAAATTACAACTGAAGCATGATTCAGTATGAAAGTTTATGCATGTTTTCTTAATTAAAAAGATTAAAATATCATGTGCATTAATACATTTATGATGTTTGCTTGGCATGATTGAGTCTCAAAATTGATTTTATGAGTTTCGGTTTAGAAGTTTATACTCAAGACAATGTCACACATGATTAATCATGGGTTGTTAGTGTTAGTTTATCCTAGGATTAATCATGGGTTGTGAGTCTTGGTCTATCTCATATGACTAAATTAATCTCACAATCTCGGATAATCTTGAACTAATTACTAACGACTAAACTGAACAGGAACTTAGAATACAACTTACTAGCACTTTCAAAGTGTTCAAATAATTACATTCCAGATTTTAAAAACCATTTATTAGGAGCTTTCTGTAACTTAACATTCACATTTGAACATTTGTTGAGTAAAATCTTACTATTACTGTTTATTATATCCTTCGAGTATGTTCGGTTGCCAATATTAGAATTTAAGCCCATATTATGATCTATGGTGACAAGATGAGATCATCACTTATTTTATGACATGATTTCTGAATATATTATTTTGTGCTCTAATAGTAACAGTAAGTAGGATAAGATTGATGGCTAATCTTTTATCCTTGTTGTAATAAAGATGTAGCTTTTAAAGTTTGACAAATCCAGAAGAAGATGATCATTAATGTAAGAAATAATTGATGGATGGTTTTCACCTAAAAACCTTGGTCATAATCAATCAACTCATTATTATTTGATTTACAATTTTCAATTTCCTTAACAATACATTAACCATTTCACAAGGCTACATAAAGTTAGGCAAAAGAAAGTAAGGTTGCTTTTGCTTAATAATTGGGTTAATTCAGTTGCTCTATAAAATTAAATGCTAGTACAACTCTTAGATTAGATCTACTGCACTACTGTAGTGCATTAATAATCTCCTTCTTCTTAATATATTATTAATTTTATAGCCCCCAAGAGGAAGGGAGAGAAACAAATTATTATACTATAATAAATAATAATTCTATCATTATAATTATTATATATTTTTCAATTATTTAAGGTATTAAAGTCAATTTGAACTTATAAATTTCTCCTCTTATTTTCAAATTTTTTGAAGACAACAATATTATTTAATATATTATAGATAGTGCATGAGTTAATATATTTTTTATTGGAACGTCCCACTAAACTTGACACATTTTAAAAATAGAAAAAATTATCTCTTTTAAAAAGTGTGGAGGATGCTACCACTTTTATCACTATTATACTACTTCATACACTCTCATTAATAATCGTGTCGGAAAAAAAAATGTCAAACTTAATGGGACGGAGGGAGTGCTATTCTCCTATCCGAGTTTCTTTGCTCTTCGCAGTTTTCCCTTCACATTGTAAACTCCAATCTTTAATCTAGAGATACTATTCTGTCCTCGAAATATATATTTAATTTTTAATTTTTGCATGGTCACCCAATATATCATAATCTACTTTTATTTAATATATTCATCCACAACATAATAAAATTGCTGTATCACTTTCTCCATCCATACTACTAGAGTTGTATAATCTAATTAAGAGGAAAAAAAAAAGAAGAGTATAGTGAAAAATAAAATTAAAGAGTTTTTAAATTTTATTGAAACATAGAGATGTAAAAAATAATTATAATAGTTATTAAGTAATTATTATCATTTTAATTTTGCATATCCCTTATTCCAATAAACATGACACAATTTATATTTATTTAAATATATTAAAATAATAAAATGCCTCTAATAATACGTTGCTAAATATAGCCATGTAGAAGAGTACGGAGTCAGGCAATCTTAATTGGGAGTGGCAAAGGTCGGTGCACTCATTTCATCTCATCACCTACTTTAATGTTACGTTATCTTCAGCACTTAAATTACTTCATTACCCCCTCACTTTTTATTTGTGGGCTTCAATAATCATCACTAATTACTTACTTAGTTATTCATGTTCGCCACTATCACCAATTCAATTATATGGTCGGCCCGGCCCGGCCCAATATCTATTTATTAACAGTTGTTTCTTTTTCTTTATTTTGCCAGGAATATTTATACCAAGATTATATTTTCTCATAAATGTCCCAACTATAATTATTAAGGTTCTCTCTTTTCCTATTCGACTTAAATAACTAAGAGATAATGTATGACCTTCAAATTTGTCATATTTTTGTTTAGCATGACATACAACATGACTTTTCAATTCATCATTAAAACACATCACCTTCTTTTTCAATGTATTGCATTTTCTCCAATATTTATAGTGCAATCAACTTGACTATGATTTGTATCAAACATGGCAGCATTATTTTTTAGAATCAATTTAGTGTTATTAGTCATAATAAGGACTACCAATAACAAAATCCCAAATTATAAAACCAGTCCAATGGTTTGACTGGAATCTGGATTATTGTAAAGAGGGGTAATTTTAAATTTTTAATCGTCAGGTCCTTGACCATAATTGAATTCTTTTTTTTTTTATAATATAAGTTTGATAGTTAGTAGAAATGTATTAATTTGATTTAACAAAACTGCCAATGCTTCTACATGAAAATTAATATGCACAGTCATTTTTATTTACATTTTCGCAGTTAAAACGTAATTGATGTCATGAAAGCCTAATTTTAATACCTTAATATGAAATGTGATATCTGAATTGTGACTTTCTAAAAATAAAAGTGTGATATCTAAAATTTAACGGAGAAAGTATATATTTCCAATTCGACTTGGACATAAAATTTTTGGGTACAATCCTAACAATTTTGTGGTGGGATGTGCTAAAATTTATAAATATTGTGTATAAATTTACAGAATTATCAAAAACTGTACTGCTAAAAATTAAGAAAATTGGGGCAGGGAATTGCACCTCTTATCACGATAAACTTTATGGTATAAAGCGTGGTAGCATTCGTTTGAATTGACGATATTTTTAAACGAGAAATGTTGCTACTCTACTATATAGGCTGATGCAATCATGCAAAGCATAAAATAAAGAAATAAGTGCAAGTTACAAACACCATAGCTGCTTATTAAGTTAAAAATATACACCCAAAATAGCATTCTTCTAATTCTCAATTTGTGAACGATGTTGTGAACAAATATTTGCAGAATAAACACATTTTAAGCTTTTTCATTCGATACTTGAATTCAAATTTACAAAGGCCCACATTCTATCAACTAATTTGAGTAGCTATTTTTTTTGAACTTTCTGAGATGATGCATTATTATTTGTTTTCTCTTGAAACCTCACAATCAATAAGCATTCATTCCAATATCACATGAGGGCAGGTCATTGCAGAACAAACCAGAAAGAAAAACAAAATAAACAGAAAAAGGGTGATTCAAGCTACCAGATTATGTTTATTTTAGGATGCAAGCAATTCAACATGTAAAGCCGGATTTACTTCACACTAACAAGCCAAAGTGTAGCAAAACAACACAGGCATTATTCAGTACAATTCACTTTCCTTGTGAGTGTGGATGACACAGTCTGAAGTGGGGTAGGAGACGCAGGTGAGCAGGTATCCCTCCTTCATTTGGTTGTCATCAAGAAACGAACCATCCGACTGATCGACAGTGCCCGACGCCATCTTCCCCGCGCAGGTGGAGCAAGCACCCGCCCTGCAAGAGTATGGTAGATCAACTCCTGCAGATTCAGCTGAGTCGAGGATGTAACAATCATCAGGTGCCTCGAACTCGCACTCCTCACCATCTTCTCCGATCAATTTCACCTTGTACGTGGCCATTGCGCACACTCTGAAATCAGGCTTAGCCTTCAACCCGAAACTCGTTGTGATCCTCTTCACAGATCCCACCGAAACTCTACTCACACCAGTAAATGCACTACTAGTTTGGTGCTGCACAGAACTTGTGATTGCGCAGTTGGTAGTGAGCCGTGCAGTCGCCATTCTTCCTCCTGAAAAGAGGCATTTCAAACAGGTTGGATTGACAAATTTAATAAATAATTTTCACAATAATATAGACTACAAAAGGCTTTCACACTACATGTTATCTATGCCTTGTTGACGCTTTCCGGTAACATCCAAGGGTAATAATCGGAAAGATGCAGCACTTATTTCTTGAGCTCGAGGTGAATACCACGTTTCAGTCAAAAAAAAGATCGCGTCACTTTTAAAAAATCACTTGAATTCCGATTAGTATGAAATTCATTTAGAACCATAATCAAGCTCATTAGGACGACGGGTCTTCTGAATCAATCATGAACAATTTTGAAAAATAAACGAACATCACACCATGATCTGAACATGTATTTAAGAGAAAATTTCCATAAACGAAATTAAACGAGAAACAGAAAGAAAAAAAATAGCAGGAAAATCAGATGACACAAGAGTGAAACAAACCGATTCGCAAACAACAAAGATGAAAGTGAGCAAACCGAGAAGGAGAAGAAATATAGAGATCGAAATGGAGAAAGGCTTACAGGAAGATTGAAGATCAGATGTTATACAGTGCTTGAAAAGTGAGTTTGTAGTGTGAAGGAGCGGCGCTTCTTATTTCTGGCCGACGGAGAAACCGAGAGAGAGGCACAAGCAAGAAAGAAAGGAAGGGTGTAAAGGAGTATTTGATTGCAAAAAGAGCGAGAGAAATGCTAAATATTTATAGGAGAATAATCTATTTTCCTTTTTTTATTTAGTTTATCAGAAAATCTATTTGTGAATTTCAAAATCCTTATTTTAAATTACATGATATTAATTTGGTCGATATTTTAAAAAATACTCGATCCGTCCACAAAACTTCTTTACTTTTTGCCATTTTTAGATATACACAAAATTTTTTTACACTTTAAATTTTGCCACTTAAGAAAAGTTTTATTACTACACTTTTTACACATTCTCCCACAAATACTCAAACTATACCCATTACACACTATTCTCTGTAAAATCAAAACACTATATTAAAATCTGTGCCGGGTCAAATTGTAAAGAAGGTTGGTGGACAGAGGGATGGAGTACATTTTTTAGAACATAAATAAAGACCAACTTGATGGGACACATGGAAATTCGGTAATTTTACGTAAATAAATAATTTTTTTTATAAACTCTAATTATGTACTACTGCCTTCATCCCAACTAATTTGAGACACTTTTTTCAGCACGGAAATTTAGGAGTATATGTTTAAAGTATAAACTGATAATATAAATATATATTATTTAAATATATGTGTGTAATAAAGGTGTTTTAAGAAATAAATGACTCAAGCTAGTTGGGACGGAAGGCATATGTGTTTCATATTTAGGGTACTCTTCCTAAGCTTGAAAGGATAGATTTCATTTTACCCTAACCATAGTTAAGAAATGCTTGTAATAATAATGCTGCATAAAATAATGTTTAGGATGATTTGCTAGTTGACAACTTGCACGAATTCATGAATGCTAGCAAGTGGTTTACTATTATAAATAAATTTGTATAGATTACTAGTAATTCACAAAGCCTTTTATGTTGTCTTGGAATGGAGTTTAAGGGGCAAAGGCAAAAGAAAGAGGCGGCTTTTGGGATTTGGGAAGGATAGGATGGAGGAGACGTATGCGCCTCATTCTCTTCTATGATTTGCAGTCAATTATGATCTGTTTTAAATTGAATATTGTGTTTCAGACTCCTTTTTATGATGTGCAGCACGCTTACGGCAGCTGCATGTAGACGTGGGAAAAATGGTCCAAGCCGTAGCCCCACCCAAAAGTTCGGGGTTTGGGCGGGTTTTGATTTAAAAAAAGGAGATTCGAAAAAACGGGCCTAAAAAATCCGTCTTAAAATTATCCTGAGCCTGATGTGTTTTGAGCTAAAAAGTCCGCCAGATAGTATAGGCCGAAACACTATTTTTTTTGTAATTATTATTTAATTTAAATTATCATTATAATATTTATATTTTGTACTCCCTCTGTCCCACTAAATTAGACCCATTTGTATTAAAATAATACACTCATCTACTTTTCAAATGGGTCTAATTTAATGGGACGGAGGGAGTATGACTTTGATAGATAATGAATAAAAGACTTTTAAAATTTTAATTGTTTATTTTGTGATTGTTATATAATTTAAAGTGTGATCTTATAATGTTCATATTTTATGTTTTTTAATTATTTATTCAGAAATTTATTAACATTTAAATGTGGGCTCAAGTGATTCACCGAAGCGACGAGACCTTGAAAGCTGCTTTTTCAAGTGTCGATAGTAGCTCAAAGGACGGAAGTAAATACTGGACTTCTCGCCCACCAAAAAGCCGAACTCGAGTGAAACCTAATTGACTAAATCTCCTTAGTTTCAAGATTCTTTCTTCTCGAATCCAAGGGGGACAACTCATATTTAGAATCTTTCTGCGGTGTGCTCGGTTTACTATTCTTTCATACTTTCTTTTTTTTTACCACGCGATAGGTTAGCGAAGCGTGAGCGGGCGCGGAGCTTGACTTTACTAAACTAATCAAAAAAGGCTCGCGCTAGGCGCTTACCTTTTTTGACTGAGCCGTTAATTGCATAGTTTTATTTTATGTTGTAATAGCCAAATTTTCAAAGAATTTTCTTATTTATTTTAAATAAATTAAACTTGGAGCCTGCTCAGAAAAAAGCCCACCCACCCGGAATCGAGTTGGACCTAACATTTTGAAGTCCGAAAATATTCAGCCGGGCCTAGTAAATTCTGAAAAGCCGGTTGGGCCCGGGCCTGCTACTTTGCCGGCTCTAGCTGCGTGATTTAAAAATTAAATAAAAACGAGTATAATGTAGACTGTAGTGACGGACTGACTAAATATCTTTGACAATTATAATTAAAAAATAGTGCTGTAGTATTTTGATTCTACGAGGACATGGAGATCAATATGGTTTTATTTTATAATTAAATGAGTAGCAGTTACTTTCCAAACACAATTTTGTTCACAATTAAGCTGAAACTTGGCTGTTTCGTGTATGTTGTTATGAAAGTGGGTCCTAAACTTTTCTATAGCAACATATTTTGTTTCTGTTGGTTGGGAATCTTTTATGCTTTATGTTGACCACACGAGAATTTTAGAAATTAGATTGTACTCTCTATGTCTCACTAAAGTATCACCTTTAAAAAGAAAGGTGTGGACCCTACCACCTTTATCACTCTTATACTACTTTATATACTCTCATTGTGCCCAAAAGTTTTGTGTCATGCTTATTGAGATGGAGGGAGTAATACTTAATAAAACATGCCGTCTTATACAACATAATTATAATCACAATTAAATAATCCTTTTCTTTATGTTTGGGAAACACTTCCAACGTCAGTTCGTCAGGTATCACGCAAATAAAAAGCTAAGATGATTTTATATGTTCTATTATTTTATCAATTCCCGAAATTTAAACTAAGAAATACAGAATTTTAATGTTGCAGTTTCAATACAATCTGCATGAGAATTTAGATAAATTTCACCAAAACCTCTGGGTAGGAAACTGGTACTTTGTTTATAACTATAATATAATTAATCGACAAAAAGACTAGCAAAACAAAGTCAAAATTATAAAACCAGTCAAAATGTGTGTGTATTCCAAGCAAGAATAATTTTAATATACATAGACCATAACTGCATCAGAAGACTTCTATATAACACTGCATAAGTCCCATTGGAATGTGGTCATCTATTATATTAAGGACAATAATATAAATTAAATGAACGGACAAAAAATATAATTTGAATTATGTAAGTATTAATTATAATTTGAACCTCAAATAATTTATTAACATATTTTTAAATGAATTGTGTGACAGGGAATGAAAGTGTCAATTTACCAAGTAATGAAAAAAATTTGGATAACAATCAACATAAACCACTAAAAAGACAGAAATGTAATTAATACTAATAAGTCATAACAGCATTCTTTCACATTCACGGTACTTTTAAACGACAATTGTTGCTATTATCCCAGTATAGACTGTAGAATCTCAACATAAAACAAAAATAAAAACACCTTCATTCAGCAACGATCGTAGACAAAATTCTCGTCTCAATAACATATTTAAGCAAGAAAAGATGACATACAAACTGCAGAATCTTTCTAACACTTCAACAAGAGGGCAACTCTCTCAAAAGATGCGTTGTGGCTTTCCCATAGTACTCTTCAAGAACAAGCACCTCACCTATATCACAAATAAACATATTGTCAAATTAGAATCCTTTTCATTGTCAATGTGTTTAAAATGCTAGGAGAAGGCAGGAATCAATATCCATAAGTACAATATATGTCTTGAGTTAATATTATGAAAGAAGAATAAGATGAACTCACGTTTTGCCAGTTCTTTTTGAGAAGAGAAACCAGAAAATTCACACTCATTTGAATGTTCTGAAAGAGTTGCTTCTCCTCCATTTCCAAGTTCCCAACAGCTACTCCCATGCAGAGCACCTTTTTCAATTGGAACTTGATGGTAGCCTTAGTCTCGTTCACCTTGGACTCGAGAGATTCTTGGTGTGACACAAGAGAAGGGAACTTGCCTGTATTGAAGAAGATAGTGATTAATGAGAAAACTAATAAACAATTTAAGTAAAACGTGTTTGAGATATAAACAATATAACCAAATGAACAAATACAGTCTATACAGACAAGTCTGTCTTTAACTAGCATAAGATAACAGCCAGAATATCAAATCACTTAGGAATTCATTCTTTAGATCAAAGAGAAAAGGATCTGCCAATAAAGAGTTACCTGCTTTGTTAAGACCGGGTCCCAGAAGACGCGGAATCTGCTTGATAACAGCCTCTGATGCTAAGAAAGCATGGTACTTCTTGGCAAGCTTCTTCACCAATTTCTTGTTTTTGTTCAACTTTTTCAGAGCTTCCACATCCATGGACTCCAAACCAATTTTTTCAGCCTGCAGATGTATTTGCACATCAGTAGGAATTACAAAATACTGTTGGAAACAGCAATGAAATGCTCAAAGAAGTGTTAGCTTACATTCCTTAGGAGAAATGAATGATTGAAAGAAGTTTCAATTCAGTTATTATTGACAGTTGGCATCCTAAACATATGGGGAACGAAAACAATAATGCATTTGTTGAGTTAATGTGTTGATTCAGAAAAGCAGTACGACTAATAAAAATTATTCATATTAATAGCTATCATATGGCATATATGAAAAAATGTAAAACTTTCAAGTTACAAGTGAAGTGATAAAAACATAATTTTGAAATGCTTTTGTCCAACTCTAAAGAGCATTTTACTATTATAAATAAAGAATGTAAAAACAAAATTAAACACAAATGAAGAGGGGAAAAGTACATATTTCATGCAACTTATGTACATTTACATAACCAGGTAATTAATTATTTCCTACTGGATAACACAAATACCTCTTCGACATGCTGAGCATCACCAAGCATGCAAATCTTCATTTTTGGTCTCGGAATATGTGGCAATTTAACAGAACCGCTGAAGCGCTTGTCCTTTTGGGGGTCATAGTTTTTCAGCCCAATCTGTAGCTCAACTGTCTCAGTGAAATTTCTCTTCTTCTCCTTGCAGTCTGCAACTATCTGAGAGATTGCCTCTCTCAAGGCTTCACTCTGAAGCTTACTGCAATACCAAATTCGCCAAAATCAAATTTGCAGTCTACACAGATATAACTATCTACAAACAGTTTCTCAAAAACATTATCAATTATTTAGAACGATAAGAACCTTCTTGCAATCCTCACCAGGCATGGAAACAATAATTTAAATAAGAGTAGGCAAAGTTTACATCACATGCTCGTATAGCCCAAAGCATATATTTAAAATCGGCACATTTCACTTGATCTAAAAGTTTGTTCACATGATTAGGTAATTGCAAAGGTCACGATGCAAAATAGGCAGCAAATGAACGCAAGCAGATAAATTTATCGCGATTGCAAACTAGACAAGCTTAAAATGAAATCCAAATCGCTTCAGGGTAAAAAATAGATCGATAAGGATAGAACAAAAAATTAAAGCTTAATCTCACCTCATTCTTCAGAGATTCGTGAATTGCAGCTAATTCTACACGTCAACACCAAAATTACAGGAAAAAAAGATAACTTGTGAGTTTAAATACAACCAAGCGAAATAATAATTAAGAAAATATGCGAGAAGAGGGAGAGAGGAAAATAGAGTAGAGCAAAACCTGAGGAGGAAGTCTAGGGTTTGTGAGCGAGGGCGGTGTGGGGAGAAGATATGATATGATAGCTGAAGATAAACCCTAAGGGGCTTCATTTCTTTGGCCCATTGGGCCTATATTTATAATTTATTGGTGGAAGCTAAGATTAGTGTGCTTTTATTTGTTTTAAGTTAGAATCACCGAAAATAATGACACGGATTAAAATTGAAAGAATAAAGGAAAAAAGAATATGGGTTTAGGCCCATCAATCATCAAAGGCCCGAGCCTGTAAACATCAAACGACGTCGTTGGAGGTCTCTTTACCATAGCCTACCTTTGTGCAACCCTCCTTCCTCATCTTCCTTTGTTTTCCTCTGCAGGTCTGCTGCGTTTCACAGTATCATCAAATTTGAGAGATTTATCACCCCACAGCAGTACAGTCAGTAGAGTGAAGAAGAAACATGAGCGCATACAACGCATTTAAAGCAAATGTTCCAGTTGCGTGGAGCCGTAATCTATACATAACGCTGGTGAGGGGGATGCCGGGCACCAGGAAGCTTCACCGCCGCACCTTAGAGGCCTTGCGCCTCACCAAGTGTAACCGCACCGTCATGCGCTGGAATACCCCCACGGTTCGTGGTATGATCCAGCAGGTACTTTCTCTCTCTCTCTCTCGGTTAAGTTAATTTATGTGTGTTTTGGTTTTAATGATGCTTGGATTGGAACAAATTGTATGTTTGTACATGTTCATAATCTCGATTGCAGGTGAAGAGGTTGGTTGTGGTCGAAACGGAAGAAATGTTTAATGCTCGGAAGGAGAAATTAGCCAATCACCGAGCTCTTCGCCCACCCTTGGTCATAAATCACCAGCCTTGCCAGAATAATCACCCTTCTGCGTAATTTCTGAGCTTTTCACTGGTGAGTTAGCTCATTTTTTTTAAGATCTATTCAGCCAATTGTTTGATGATGGGGATAAAGATAAACCACTTCGATTATGCGTTTATAAGTTTTACCCTATAATTTTGGGGTAAATGTACAGTTTTGCTGACTTCTCACTTTATAAGTTCATGAACTTATCGTTATAGGATCAGTAATATGTTTGGAGACCGAATCATAATGATAATTTCAATAGGATTTGTCTTGTTTCTTAGTTGCTCCATTTTTTGCTTGAGTTTTGTGTTGGTGAAGTATAAATAACTTGATGTATAGTATTGGTTCTACAGGAGTTACTTATGTCACTTTTCAGCAATCCACTGTCGTGAAAAAAATAGGCTTTCTTGTACTTTACACTTTGATTGAAATTATGTTTTCTAGTTGCAAACAAAGAAAATAGTCTCCACTCATTCCGGGTTCAGTTTCTTTAAATCAAATTGGTTTCTCCCTCTCTCTCACCCCCTAGCAAGATTATCAGTTTTGTGGAGAAGTTGATATAACTAATTTTCTTTTTATTGGTTTTAACAAGTATAGCTATATATGTACTTCCTACTATATTGCCTCAAGTTATATTGAGTTTGAGTCGTCTATGTGTCTTGTATTCTCATTTCATATTTCTTTTCCTAATAGCCTATAAGTCATTTGGAGAATAAATTATCTCTGTGAATGAGGACCAGTGGCGCCTTAACAGCAATGTTTGAGCACTGAAATGGGAGGGCAACTATTTCGACTTCTAAAGTTTTTATCTTTGTGATTGGAGCACTGACGAAGCTATACAGGATCTAAGCAAGATGCATCTACTACTGGTTGCAAGTTTTCTACCAGTGAAGTTTTTCTTGTTAAAGACTTGATATACTTGCGTCATGATGTTAGAAATCATTTATCCATAGCTGAAAATATTGGTAGATGTTTTGAAATTTGTGGTAATGCACTTTTGAGTTTTAGCTATTCGCCTTGCTTGTTTCCATACATTTTGGTTTCTTTCTCTTTCGCTGCTGTTTCTGCTTTTGTTTAGTGTTCAAGTATATTTCTGGTTTTGACATAATTAGTGCAGAGACTAGAGTCTAGAAGCGATCTTCTTAGCTAGCACTAATGATTATCTTTAACAGGTAGACATTAGAAACTTGATTACCTTTTATCTACTAGAAACTCTTGAAATGGAATAATTGATTACTGTTTGCACTTGATAATTGGATGAATCAACGAATAGGGAAAGCAAAAGCAACTCTTGT
>JAPKLX010000003.1:4217195-4367029 GCA_026898415.1 Leonotis leonurus | reverse complement strand
AGAACACACGTGCATAAAGTAGTTAATTTTTATACTTCATGTGTAGAGACTTGCCTTTATGGCTTCACCAAAAACACCCTCAAACGTGCTAGGCATGCCAAAGTTGTATGCAGAAGAAATCGGTGGTAGACGAGGAAGAAGAACTAACTTTTTATAGTGCATCAAATTTGGGGAAAACTCCGACAAGAGCATGGCTTCATAGTTATATGTTGCAACTTTATTTTTCTGGAAATAGCCACCGAAATCGATATGCAGTTGTAACATATAACTATTGTCCTATCCCAATAACTTGTTTTTGAAATGAACTTTTTTTCCACTAGATACCCATCAGTTACTTCATTGTACAAAAATGTAGTTCTTCCGTCTCATTATTAATGACATGTTGCTTTTTTGCACGGGTATTTAAAAAATTGATTTTTTGTGTGTGAAGTGTTGAAGTCCAATAAAGTTAATTAACTTTTGTAAAATGTTTCTTTTTTGTAAACGAGTCATTATTATTGAGACACTTTAATATAGTAAATGTGTCATGAATAATGGGACATAGAAAGTATAACAATAATGGGACTGAGAAAGTATAACAAAAAAGGGTTGTTTGTTTTTTGTACTTGTGAAAGAGAGGGTACTTAGAAAAACTTATCCTTAACATTCTCCCAATTTTCATTATATGATTTTTTGTCTATTTTTATTCTGATCATGTATAACATTATAGTTTAAAAATTGGAGGTATAATATTTTAAACCAGTATTTAACTGAAAATAAGTTAGACTAAAGGATTTAATTAGATGAGAAGAATGGGAAATGAGGAATAAAAATGAGAGACTTGCACGTTGAGATTCATTTTGAATAAATATATCTATGAAAAGGCCAAATTTTCATTCGTTGATAATCACAATAACTGGTAACAGTGTATTCGTGTTTACATCACGCTCCTCATTCTTTTGGATAAAAAACAAATTAAGTTTGTTAATATTAATATGTACTAGTGTGCGTAATCCGTGGATTTATATTATAATTTATAAATATAAAATTTTAAATATATTTTTTTGAAATAATATATTTAATAATAAAATTTTTATAATCTATTTAAAAACTTGTGCTCTATAATAAAATTTTAATTATTAAAAATGCTATAACATATTTAAAGACTTAAGTTTTATCATATTTATTTTATTATAGTAAACTTAAATAATAACAATAAATATAAAAAATAAAATATTATTTACGAATTATTAGCTATAAAATAAAAAGATATTGTTAATAAGTGGTGATTGAGGAAACCTAAATACATAATGACTATATTTTTTTATAACATTTTAAGTGGTTAAAATTTGAATTTGTTGTATTAAAACGATTATTTTAACCTATTTTTCTATTTAAAAGTGATATGAATTAACAAATTATTATAAATATTATTTACAATAATTTATCTTATGTAGAATGCATTGATAAAAATCATGTTACCTTATGATTTATTAACATAATTGCTAATTCGTGCTATTTAAAAATTATATCGTTGCAAAATATATGTGTTACATAAAGACTCATCTCGTGTAAAATTTATTGGTACATAACCACTTGGATCTGCCAATTATTAACTACAAATTAAAAATGTATGGTTAGTAAGTGACAATTGATGAAATCTAAATACAGAATGACTTATTTTACTATAATATTTAAGGTGGTTAAAATTTGAATTTATTTTATTAAAATGACCATTTTAACATAATTCTCCTATTTAAATGTGGTATAAATTGACAAATTAATAGAAATTAATGTTATTCACAATAATTTATCTAATGTAGATTGTGTTGATGAAAAATCATGTTATGTTATGATTTGTTAACATAATTGCAAATTTGTATTACTTAAAAATTATATCATTGCAAAATATAAGTGTTACGCGAAAACTTATTTCATGAATAATTTATTGGTACATAATCACTATATGTTGTAATTTAAAAAATTTACTATTTTTTGTTTGATAAAAATTTATTATTTGACCAAATAAAATCATAAATATTTATTTGATCAATTCAAATAATTAATGTTATATGTATTAAAAATTATATCGTTGGTGGTCAAAAGTAGGGATGACAATTGGGCACGACATATATGAACATTGACTATTTATATTCATACCCGTGAGGGTAGGGATGACATTTTACCCGTCAGTATCCGACACCAAGTCACCAATAGGTGTGAGTTAGACACATTTATACTAACTATATTTTTATATAAATTTTCGTTAAATATTCACTTACCCACTTTATATTAACATTATTATCGAAATTATATATAATATTTCTTACACTTAAATTTAATACGCAAAAGTCTATTATATATGTTTGGACAATCAATCGTTTAAATCAAATTATAATTTATAAAAGATTGATCAATTCGACCAATTTTACCGCAAATTATCATACAAAAATTAAAGAATCATAAAATAAGATCAAATGCACTAAAATTGATAGGAAAAAATCAACCATCATACATTATAAAAATATAAAATATTTAAAAATATAAAATATTTAAAAATATAAAATATTTAAAAATATTAACTTAATTTAATTGGCTTAATATCTTAAGCTCTAAGCTAAATTATACACACATTTTTTTCTTTTTATACGATTTTCATATTAATAAAATTTACTAAGTTTTGAATGTGTGATAAACTAATTTATTAGTTTAGTAATATTTAAATTACACTATTGATTTAATATCTAGAAAATAGATATAAAATTAATATGCTATGAAATAAAAAGATATGAAAAAAATTATTATATATTTAAATTACACGTATTAGTAGATATAATCTATAATTTGTATAGCAATATATTATCACAATTTAGTCCAATGTAAATTTATTCAAATTATCTTGAATGAGATATAATAAAAAAAAACTTCAAATCCATGGGGATCTTGATATCAAATCTCCCAATTATTAAATAAAGCACCACCACCCATTATTATATTTTTAAGAAGAATTTATAATTAATATCTTAAAGAATAAATTATGAAACATGCCTAAATCAAGAATTGGAACATTCATTATATATATTATATATTATTTTTAAATTATTGAATTATGAAGTGCAATGTTGACTTAATAATTAATTAAATATTAGTATAATGAAGATTGCTTGCTATATAAAACATAATCAAATCATATTAATTAAATTATTATATAATATATTAATTTTGTGTTAGAAAAATTAAGATGATGCCACGTAAATCTTGAATTAAGATGACAACATGTATTCTTTTAATAGATTATATAGATATATAGATTAATATGCCGCGGTTTATTGGATGATATAATTATTTAAATTGTTATAATTCAATTTTCGACAACTGTTAAAAAATAATCACTTTAAAACCACCAAAATGGAATAATACTAAATCTCACCATATACAAAAGAATTGTTATAAAGAATAGTGAAATAAGATAGTAGAAGATAAATATTAGCAATCATAGGGGTGAACATGGTTCGATTCGGTAACCGAATCGAAAAAATAATGAAAACCGAAAGAAAAATAGAATAAAAAATGTAAAATTGAAATCGAACCGGAAAAATTCAAACCAAAATTTTTGGTTCGATTTCGGTAAAAAATCGAAACTGAAAATATTAATTAAAGAATTAATATTTAATATATATTTGTATATTTAATAATTAATATTAAATAAATAATTATTTAATAAGTAATATTAAATAAATAATCATTATATAATATGTTTCGGTTCGATTTTCAATATTTCGATTTTTTGGATATAAAAATCGAAAATTTATAAAATAAAAATCAAAACTGAACCGAATTTATCGGTTCGGTTCAGTTTTTGATTTTTTACCAAATTTTGCTCATCCCTTAACAGCCATCAACATAATACTTATATAAATTTATACCACACGCTTATATATATATATATATATATATATATATATATATGATCACTCACAATATATATATATATATATATATATATATATACACGAAACACATGCTGCACACAAACATATATATATATATATACACTAATCATACATATATATAATATCTACAAGTGCATCATATACAATTTAATCTACACGCACACACACTATATATCTATATATCACACACCCACACGTAACACACTATATATATATGTGTGTGCATGTGTGTGTGTGGAGGAAGTGCGTGCTTAGGGTTTCATTGTAAAATAATACAAAAATATATTTATACTCCCTAAAAATATAACTAACTCTAACTAAAAGATATACTTTCAAATTACGAATTCAAAATACATAATATTATATATATATATATATAAAGATTTTAAAATTTTGAGTTGTTACAAGTTCAATTCGTTTATTTTTCAATTTAATGGTGAATTTGAACTCGAACTCGACTCATTAAAAAACTTGTTTATTAAAATTATTTCTTATAATATATATTTTATATTAATTTGACAAGGTCGTAAACTAGTTCGTATATAAGTTCACGAACTTTCTAAGTTTGGCAAGTTAAAATTATATTCGAACATATTCGTGAACTATTCGAACAGAATGACACTAGTCATGAAAAATAATTTTTATTACTATCATTATTCGCTAGTTATGCAAAAAAGCTATTTAAAATTTATATTGGTTAATTTTCTTCATTTAACCCAATAGACCAAGATCGGCCCGATCAGCCCGACTTGACCTAGACGGCACAAATTTTCAAAAAAAAAATGTTTAATAAGTTATTTATAGAAAATAAATAACAATTATTTTTTCAAAAATTAAAATAAATTTCATTACCAATTGGACATGGAATTCAAGTTCAAGCCTATGCCCATGTGGGTAGAGCGTGCTTGGACCGGGCACCAAATTTAGAATTTTTTTAAAATTTTTAATTAATTTTAAATATATATATAATTTATTTATTTATTTTAACATTCATTATAATTTTACTGTGTATGAATCGTATGAATAGTATGATTGACAGATAATCATGCTATCATACGTGACCTCTCTAATTCATACTACATTAATATGATATCAATTTTTATTTATTAAATTGAATTCAAATTGAATCTTTTATTAAAATAGTGCAAATTAATTATAAAATTATTTTTTCATTCCTTCCTAATATTCCTTTCTCAAGATTTTGAAGTTTGAACTAACACTTCATAACTCATAAATAAATATTATCAAAAGAAATAAAAATAGTTATATATAAAAATAATTTGAGTTTATCCATGTTGGTGGGCCATGTAAAAGTGTGGAGCTTTGACAAGAAAGCTAGCTATATAAATGATGAAATATGAAGGTGATTGAGTAATAATAATGGGAAGATTGAAGGCAGAGAATTTGTTAGGTGATGAGGGTGTGGATGGAGGTTATGATGGGGTCGTGGTGGGGTCAGGATATGGAGGTTCCGTAGCAGCTTGCCGCATGTCTATGGCGGGTTTAAAGGTGTGTTTGTTGGAGAAAGGGCGTAAGTGGGAGTCTTCAGATTTTCCAACAAACGCTTTCAAGATTCTGTCTACTACAAGGATGGAAAACACCAACTTGGGACTCAATTTTGGCCCTACAGATTCTCTCTTTCAGGTTCTGCACTGTCTTGTTATAACTTGTTTCATTGGACTACTTTTTAATTTCCCAACTCAATTCCTTAGCTATTTCCATTTTCTTGGATTGCTTGACTTATTACATACTCCCTCCGTTTATTTAAATGCGATCATTTTCTTTTTGGCACGGAGATTAAGAACGTGATATTTGAGTGTGTAAAAGTGTTGACCAACTTGAAGTGAAGAGTAATATTTTCATCCAACGAGAAAATGGTCATTTACAAGGGAATAAACAAAAAAGAAAAGGTGACCACATTTAAAAAAACCGAGGGAGTATAACTTAGTATGCTCAATTTAGATATTCTATTTATTTAATTATATGATATCTTGTGTTGTTTTAATAAACTCATGATATCGGTCATAATTGCGGGTTAAAATTATTTATAAAATTATCTAATTTTTAATTGTAAAATGAAAGCCGTCTACTTTGTAATTTTTATATAAAAAATATTTACAAAATCTAAAATATTCCAATATATTTTTTATTGATTATTTGATTTTAATTGAATTTTGTATGATAGATATATGATTTTATCATGATAGATATATGTCATGTTTAACTAATTATTAGAACTAGGTATTGCACCCGTGCTATGCACGGATTTATAAATCTATTTATTAATAA
Source organism: Leonotis leonurus (assembly GCA_026898415.1). Taxonomy (NCBI): domain Eukaryota; kingdom Viridiplantae; phylum Streptophyta; class Magnoliopsida; order Lamiales; family Lamiaceae; genus Leonotis; species Leonotis leonurus. The sequence goes on along the minus strand of JAPKLX010000003.1, from coordinate 4,360,808 downwards.
TTTATAATATAGATATTTAAAGAAATCAAAAATATTGTAATCTAATTTTATTTGATGGTTTTAAAACCGTAATCGATAGTACTCTTCTTAATTGTGACTATGTCAGTTTCAAAATTTGAGAACAAAATCAACGATTTGATACAATAACTTCGATTTATTTTACCTCATTCAATTTCTTATTTTATAAAGAGTCGTTTTTTATTAATTTATAACAACACATTAAAATTAAAAAATTAACTATTTAAACATTTGTGTATATTGATAAAAATTCATAATAAATATATTTGAACTTATTATTATTTGTCGTTATATTTTGTTGTGAAATTTTAATATTTTTATATAATAATAAATATTTGACATAATTTTATGTAACAGCGAATTAATAGAGCTGGTAAATTAATAGAGCTCATAAATGGAATGATCATTTGTATTTCATTATTGTTTCACTATGAAATTTAGTATTTAATTAATATTTATAATAATACATTAAAATTAATATTTTTTGAAAAACTATACTCCTTCGTCTCACTTATTTAAATTCATTTACTTTTCACATTGATATTAATATTTAGTTGTAATATTTTTTGAAGAACATGATTTGTGATTTATAATTTGCTAAAGAAAGAAATTAATGTGTTTAAATAAGTGAGACAACTCAAAAAGGAAAATGTGTTTAAATAAGTGGGACAAAGTCAATATATGTTAGTGTTGAATTTATCAACAATACAAATTGATTATAATTATTAGTATTAAATATTAAAAACAATTATATACACTGATCAAATATGACAATTTTTTTGTACTAAATAAAAGATTAAACTTAGATGTAAGAAAATAAAATTAGGAAAACATATTAGATAATATTGAAATTTTATAGTAAAAATAGATTGAGACACTATGTCTAATTTATCTACATGCATAATATTAAAACATATCATAAAGAGTATTCAAATTTATAATTAGGAACATTATAATTTAGTAAAATATATTATTTGTATAAGAATATGTATGCATATAATTATTTTCAATTTTTTATAATTTTTTATATTAAATTTATATTTTATATAACATATATCAAATTAAATGTATTGTTGAGATCTTTAATTTAATATGCATAATATTGCAAATATTTTTACGAAGAAAATAAATAATTTTAGGAGAAATGTGTTATAGGATAGAAAAAATAATCTATAAAGTTTTAAAAATTAATAAGTTAAAACGCTAAACATAAATCAGATTTAGTTGTACATGTATATTATGATTTGTTCAATGCTCAAGTTATCTTGTTGCTTTATTGGTTTACAATATAGCCTTTTTTATGAAATGTATAGAGATCGAATCCTGTTAAGGTCTATTTTTAAATTTAAAATCTTGTCGGTTTTCAGTTTCAACAAAAATCTGGTCAAGAAATACATACCACGTTTTTGTCTATTTCACAATTGGATTTTAGTAAGAAAAATTGGATGAATTATGTATTAAATTTATAACATGTATATATTCTTGTTAACAAAATCTAGCGGGGTGTGATCGAACTAAGCCATTTCTGAAGTATTTGGAGATAGGTTAGGTAAAAGTTCGTTTCAAATTCGTTCCTTATTAAACGAACCGAGTTAGAATGAATTTTCAAGCTGAACTTGAGCTTAAATGTATTCAATTTGAAAGGTTCGAAAACATGTTCGAATATAATTTTAACAAATCGAGCTTCGAATAGTTCACGAACTTTGTTAACGAGTTTTTTTACAAACTTTAAAAACGAACCGCGTTTCAAATAGTTCGCGAACTTTATATACGAACTAGTTCATAAACTTATCAAATATATATATATATTGACAAAATAATTTAATAAATGAGTTTTTTAACAAGCTGAAACTCGAACTCCAATATTTAACGAATTTGAGCCGAGTTTGAGTTCAGGTTCGATTTTACTATTAAATCAAATAATTAACGAACCGAACTCGAACTAGAGTTTTATTTATCGAACTGAACTCGAGCTAGGTTTTTAGAACTCGAACCGAGCCCGAGTCTTCGAATTTTCAAATAAGTCGAACTCAAAACTGACAGTATTCAATTCAATTTGGTTTGATTACACTCCTAGTCGTGTATGATGAAAATTTGACCGTGTTTGTTATGTAAATCTAGTCGTTTTTTAGGCAACTAAATTTTTATGAATTTATGGCCATATTTTCTTAATGAAGATAATGTATTTTTCGGAATGAAAAATTATTGTAGTGTTATTTAATTTTTTTTATGGAAAATTTTAAGAGGTTTACATTAAATTTAATATTTTTTCATATATTTTTTAAAGAGTGAATACCCTTCATTTTTGAGGTACAAATATGAATATTTTATAGCAGCCTACGTGGCATAGAATCATGTGTTTCATATTTGTATTTTATGAAGCGCTTCATGTTCTATAACAAAATTTATTATTTTAATTAATATATTTTTTTTAAAATAAAAATTATAGTATGATGATTCATAATTAATAATTATTTAAAAAAAATAAAATTTTTAAAAATTATATACCCTAATTTTTTAATTTATGAACTTTACAAATCAATTAAAAGTGACATTAAATTAAATGCTAAAAAAATAATTAATAGGTACACGTACAAGGCGATTGTCTTGCAGCAACAGCATGCGGCCTAGGTGGTGGTTCACTGGTGAACGCAGGAGTAATGCTGCCTGCAACTGCACGTGCAAGACGTCATCCCAAATGGCCCAAGAGTTGGGAGAAGGATTGGGAGAGATACGAAGCTTCTGCTTCACATATGCTCAAGGCACAGAGTGTTCCACTCCAGTTTCAAAACACCAACATCATGGAAGGAGTTGTAGAAGAAGACTATGTCAAGAACATCCATGGCCCACTTAAACTGAGCATCAATCTTGAAACTGGGAGCTGTCAAGCATGTGGGAATTGCCTTGCTGGCTGCCCTTACAATGCTAAGAACTCCACTGATAAAACTTATTTGCTCTCCGCTCTCAATGTAATACCCTCACCTTCAGATTCATGTCTCATGTTAATTTACTTCTCACTTTGTTTCTGGTTGATTTGAAACTGCAGGCAGGATGTGTGATTAATACAGGGTGTGAGGCTGAATACGTGGTGAGAAACGAAGAAGGAAGCAGCCGACGTCGATGGCTTGTGTTCATTAATGAATTTGACTATATAGCAGCTGATATTGTTGTCATCTCAGGTAAGTAGAAAATCTGTCTTTCTTTTGTTTCAGTGTATATGCAATATAGTTATACATATGTCTACTGCAGCTGGAGTCTTTGGTACGGCAAAAATACTATTTGAATCTCAACTGAGAGGATTAAAAGTCTCTGATAAGCTAGGATATGGATTCAGCTGCAACGGCAACAATGTCGCCTTACTTGCCGGAACCGCTGCACCGTTAAACTCTAGTGGACTGCATAAGGCACAAGACTCAAGTATACCGTTTCAAGATAGGCCAGGACCATCCATCACTTCATCATTTACTTCCTCATTAGGTTTCAGCATTCAGGTACTAGCTACTTCTTACTGATGATAAATTATTTCTTCTTTTGATGGATGTATTCAGTATTTTCTTTTGTCTTCTGATGTTGCAGTGTGCTGTCGTTCCAACGGCCTATCCGAGCATCCTGTTCAAAGGAATAGCAACGTACGGATCACGATCCGGCCACACATTCTTGTATGGAATAGTGGACATGCTTAAGAATGTTGTTGGCTTGAGATGCAAGCAAGAGATGGTTCTGAATGTGATTGGACACGATGACAGCAGTGGGAGGCTCACATTTGAGAAAGAGACGAAGCGGGTGATGTTTCAACCGCCACGTGATCACTTGCTGCCACGGAAGATTGCAGCATTCCAAAAGCTTACTAAGAAGCTCGGAGGAGTGCTCTTCATGTCCCGGTTCAGGAGCACATCGGTGCATCTCTTGGGAGGGTGTGTTGCTTCACAGGATGCTACTTCTGGCGTCTGCAATCCGGATGGTCAAGTTTATGACAGGACGTCTACACATGGGGTCCACTCTGGTCTATACATCTGTGATGCCTCCATAATACCTTGTTCTGTTGGAGCCAACCCCTGCCTTACTATTGCTGCAGCAGCTGAGCATGTGAGCAGACATGTCGTTCAAGATGGTGTCAAGTATGTTAGGAAGTTAGAGAATGCAGTTTGTGGTAAGAGACGAGGCACGACCAATGATGCCACGGTAACCACTCTAGAGACAATGAGAGGGCAAGTTGGTGGCATGCCTTGTACACTTTATCTGAAACTGAGATTCGGATCACCAACACTCACGCTGAAAACTACTCGAGAATCACATCCCCTCTTGAGGGGGAAAGTGAGTGGATACGTCGAATGCAAGGCTGTCGAAATCGACAGACTGTATATCATTCAAGGGGAACTTGATATATGTGGAACAGATGCCAGAACTCCTTACACACAGTACATGCATTATCATCTCCTTCTTGCAGCTTCTTCTGGTTCAAGGTTTGTGATCTGACCACATACATATATATACAGACATGTTTGTGTTGTAGAGTTCAAGATTTTGACACTTTTGCCATTTCATGCAGATACATCCTTGAAGGGAGAAAGGTAATGAATCCATATCTCATAGTCTTGTACACGTGGAGCGGATCGACAATTTTGGATGTCACGTTGAGGAAAGTCACAGATCAGATGGAGGAGGAAGATAGCATGAATCTCAGAGGAAAGCTTGATATTCCCATATCAGGCTTTCTGAGAAGCATCTACATGCTTCGTGGTAGAAACACGTTTAAGTTTCTCTTCCTCCTCTCGCAGTCACTCTTTAGAACCTATCTCTTCCAAATCCCACGAGGAGTTCCCTTCAACTTCACCCGTACAGACTTTTCTCAAGAGCCTTATCCAAAGAGTACGATCCATGAGATTAGAACAGGTGATTGATCACTGATTAGTCTTCTACTAATTATTGCATGCTACCTAGTTTTTATGAAATCTTACAACTTGTCATATATACTGTGAAATTTTGCAGATGACAACTTTACAATAACTTGCCAGCACTGGAAATGCAGCTACAGATATGAACATGAGAAGAAACCGTATCCTGTTCTTCTGATTAATGGCTATGCAACTGAAAGTTATTGCTTACCCACTGAAAAAAATGATCTTGTTAGAAGTTTGTTGAAGGATGGCCATGATGTATGGTTGTTGCATACAAGAATGCACTGGTCTAATCCTTCAAACCACTTCTCACTTGAAGATGTTGGCAGACAAGACATTGTAGGAGGTAAAAGTTTCTGCATCTATACACTTCTGTTTCTTTCTCTGTTTTTTCGAATCTTTTTATTCAACTCAACTACCATATTCTCTTAAAATTTGCAGCAATCACAAAAGTCATTGAGTTCTATGGCCCTCATACAAAAGTACATGTAGTTGCACATTGTGTGGGAGGTCTAGCCGTTCACATCGCGATTATGGGTGGCTACGTGTCAGCAAGAAACATCGCGTCTTTGTCTTGCACCAACTCCTCCATGTTTTTCAAGCTCACCACATCTTCATCAGTCAAAATGTGGCTTCCCCTTGTTCCAGTAAGCCTCTATTACTCTATTTCTTGAGCTGATCTAATGAAAAAACTATCATATCAGTTTACACAAACAACAATCAATTTCAGATAACAATGAGAATACTGGGTAAGAACACAATACTGCAGATGCTGCAAGGATCAACCACAAGCTACAGGCACATGCTTCTGAAGACAATAGCACACCTAATGCCTCGTTGCGAAAGATGCATTTGTGGTGAATGTGAGGCTCTCTCTGGTATATTTGACAACCTGTTCTGGCATGAAAACATTAGCCAAGCAATGCACAACTGGATGAACAAGACAATTGTGGTAAGGCTTCCAATGGCAGCCTTTCCTCACCTCAGAAAGATTTGCAATGCCGGTTTCATAGTTGACAGCGAAGGACGAAACTCGTATATGGTCCACCCCGAAAGAATGGCGTTGCCAACGCTGTACATTTCAGGGGGAAGGACTCTGCAGGTGACACCGGAAACTTCATTTCTTGGTAACAGATACATGAAGGTGCACCAGCCTGGCTATAGGCATGAAAGGGTGGTGGTAGATGGATTTGGCCATTCTGATCTTTTGATTGGAGAGGAATCATGTGAAAAGGTCTTCCCTTACATTCAAAGGCATGTTAAGTTGGCTGAAGAGGACCGGAGTTTGTTCAGTACGACAGCCACCGGCACGGTCTATGGTTGCAAGAAAGAGGACTTAGCATGGGGTGGTGATCCTTATGATGATGGGAGCTATGGATGTTTGCTTTCTCCTTTCATCATCATGTTACTACTTGTGGTGTTTTTCATGTTGCTTTTCTGATTATAGTTAATTTACTATTGTTTGTGGAGTGATTCCTAAATAAGAGGCATCTTTTACTTGTATATCTGTAAGTATTTGAAAAACATTTGTTATGCATACATCAAACTATTTTTTACAACTTTTGACTATATATATATAAGAGATATTTCAAAGCTTTTTACTACAACATCATTGTAGGTATAAACACTAAAAAAATTCAAATCAGAAACGATGAAAATAGAACTCCTTCCAAACGACGTGAATCATAACAAAAATCTATAATAATTACATAATTAATCACACAAATCTTGCCACAAATCCTCTTTTATGTTGTGATTTAAATTATTAGTGACATACAACAATATCAAAGCAAACTTATCCATACACATAGGTTCAACCATACAAAAATAGAAAAATAGATATTGCAAATACAACAGAAAAGTAATACTAGCAAATAGCTTCAACCAATCCATACACAAGAGCAGTAAAAGATTTGTGCAATATCTTTATTACAAGAACAACGAATGTTTTTTCTTCTAACTTTTTGTCTTCAAATCCGAACTGTTACATTGTTCTTATTCTTGCAACGAAATCAACAATGAGTTCCTTCAATAACTAACTATCACGTTAGCTTATCATCAAACTGACCTTCAAATTGGAAATACAAACTTCACCCATTAACGTAAAGACAAATTCATAATAAATTAATTCATGAATAACTCTATACGTCATCTATTAATATATTAAACTTTTTCCCTTCAAATTTTAAAACGTAAGTCATTTTTAAAAATATAGTTAAATATCTAATGTTATTATTTTAATTACTTAATTATTTATTCAATATATTTCTAATTATTTTTCGATCTTTTTAAAAAAAAATGGAAAAATATAATATTTTAATTAAATATTTATATTTTTCTAATTTTATGATTTCTTTAACTTTTTACTATTTATCATGATATTTTATATGATATAAGTAAAAATATGAATTTTATTTATATTTATTTTGTCTTCTATATTTTGTATATTTCATTTTAAAATTTACTAATCTTAAATGTTTGAAGGACTTTGATTTAACGTAAATATGAGAAGACCATCCACTTAAATTTATAATATAATTTAGAATTTTTTTTTTTAAAAATGTATAATTCAAATTGTGTGTAATAATATATATTTTTGTTTAAAATGTAAGTTTTTAATATATAATTTATTTTTAAAATATATGTTAATTATGCAATAATAAATTTTAAATATAATATTATAACGTGACGCTTGTTAGAATACTAGTACATCTAATACTAACACGAGGCCATAACTAGTACAATGATGTGTCAATCTATTCAAATTGAAGACTTAGTTAATTGTAGTTAGCTCGTTTTCTAATTTCCTTTTAAAGGTTGTAATTAATTGGGCATATAAATGGATAATCCACCACAACCAAGACTTTTTCAGTACCAATAAAAATTAAAACAAAATTAAATGAAGACTTATCGTGCAAATTCAAGTGTGGTGTTTCTGTCATATGAGATTTATTGCTCTTGGACGTTTATGTCGTATCAATTTTAAAATACTAGTTATTTCAAAATGGACACTCCAATTAATGGGAAAACGCTAACCAACCGAATAGATTAATACGTTCGCGAACGATATGACCTAATTAATAGATATATATATAAATATATGTGTGTGTGTGTTAAATTTTAATAAAAATGTTTTAATTCTTACTTTACGATTTTGGTTTATGGATTAGAATATAATTTAATATTGTTCAAATTAAAAAATGAAAATTATGGTGACTGATAGGCTAATGTAATATTGTCACATCAGTCGTGAGCACATTAAGTTGTGCCCATATTGAGTGATGAAGCGATCCTCCTAATTAATGTTCTTAGCTATTAGTTTACGCAGTAATATGTACTATATCTGTCCCACTAAACATGACACATTTTTTCTGACACGGTTATTAAGAAAGGTATATAAAGTAGTGTAAGAGTGATAAATGTAGTAGGATTCACACCTATTTGAAGAGATAATTTTCTTTTATTTATGAAATATATCATTTTTAGTGGGATATTTTAATAAGAAAAATGTGTCAAAGTTAATGTAATAGAAATAGTACCTCTACATGCTCCTGCAAACTTACTGTATGAAATGCAAGAATCAGTAAGAAATGTACGTCAAGAGTAGATTGTGATCCATGTAGAAGATTCTGCGTAAAAAATGTTAAATATCTATTTCAATAAGAGTAGGAAAGGCGCCGCATTTTACAGTAATACCCCTATATAAAAAACAAAAGATATGAGACATGCATGCATGATGGAGACACCAGACATACCCCTGTTAGCTAAATAAAAACTCATAAATTCCTTTAACATTATTGAAAGCTTACTCTCACAAGTCACAACCAGCTGTAATTTTCCCACACTACAAAAATAATTAATATATGCAACCCACGCCGTGACTAATTTATATGGAACTAGTGACACTCTAGCGATATATGTACATATAATAATTATGGCGTGATGATTGCAGTGGCGGACGCAGGATTCGAATTAAGGGGAGACAAAATTTATAAAATTCAAAAGGATATAAAAAAATATATATTGTATAAATAATTAGTAAAGATCTAACCTATAGTTTGTCCCGACGATCCGCCATCTTCTGAAACTTATGCATAATGGCATCATTATGAACACAACTGAATACATCCTTTTCAATATAGACCACCAGATTATCATTCATCCATTCATCACACATTCGATTGCAAAGTCGGTTTTTCGTAATTTTCATAACTGAGAATGCCCTTTCGACAGAAGCTGTTGCAACCGGCAGAACTAGTGCTAAAGTGATAAGCCTATAAACCAATGGATACACCGAATTTCTTCCGGTTTCAACCAATTTTTTGGCAAGATCACCGAGCCCTTTTACATCAGAAGTATCAATTATTAAACGCACATCCAACACAAAATTTTCAAGTTGATCCAACAACGCCAAAAGTTCTATGCCTTTAAAATCATTTGGATAGTATTCAGCTAGTCGAACTAACTTTTGTCTGTCAAAAGCTTTGAAAGAGTTGGATGGATTCAAACAAGCAACAGAAAGCAACAATTCAGTATTTACCTCATTGAATCGACCATTTAACTCAAGTAACTGCATGTCTATGACAGTATTAAACACCTCCACGCGGTAGCGATGTGAGTTTGTAATCTCTTCATCTTCTCGTTTCCGCTTCAATCTTTTTCCACTCACATAAAGAGCATCCATATCAGGTGCTTCAATTTTGTATTTTACACAAAAAGTTGATACGTCCTTCATCAAAGAGCTTAATCCACCATCTCTCATTGCTTGAAATCTTTCCTTACAAGTATCTACTAAATCCATAGCAATCACAATATCTTGATCTCTTCTTTGCAATGCTTTGCATAATTCATTTGTTATAACTAATACAGATTTCATCAAGTGCAAATCAAATACGAAGTCAAAAGATATCATGTCTCTTACCAAACGTGATGCTTCACCCCTTTGACTAGATAGAGCTCCTTCATTCACAATAGTACGAAGCACGCCAATTATAGAACCAAATAAATTTATCATGCCAAGGATAGTAGTATAATGAGAGCTCCAACGTGTGTCACAAGGACGAGTGAGAGTGCTTTCTTGATTCAATCACCGTCCACTATTAAGTTCTTCACTTTCCAATGCTTCAAGTATTTGTGCAGCTTGTTGTTCTCGTAAGTTATCTTTTCGTTTGCACGAACCTCCAACCACATTAACCACGTTAGTCATCAAAAGGAAAAGTTCACAAATCCGAATGTGGTTTTTCGCAACCGCTACCAAAACAAGTTGAAGTTGGTGAGCAAACAATGGACAAAATATGCTGTGGGATTTTCTTTCAAGATAAGAGACTTTAAACCATTGAATTCTCCTTGCATATTGCTAGCTCCATCATATCTCTGTCCACGTAACCTGGATATGGATAATTCATGTGCATTCAACATATCTTCAAGTGCTACTTTGAGTGAAATAGCATTTGTGCACTCGACATGCTTAAATCCCAATATTCTCTCAAGAACCTGACCTTTTTTTATCAACAAACCTCAAGACAACCGCCATTTGTTCTTTTATTGATACATCACAAGAATCATCAAGAAGAACACAAAAAAATCCATCACCAAGTTCTTCAAGTATAGACTTAGTTGTTTCAGATGCACAAGCTCTAACAATATCTTTCTGAATGCGAGGAGCTATTAACTTGAGATTTCCAGGGGCATTGTTTAAAGAAACTCTTCTTACATCCTCATTATGGTTGGAAATGAACTTTAGAAGTTCTAAAAAGTTGCATTGATTACTCGATTCCTCAGATTCATCATGACCACGGAATGCAAGTCCTTGCTTCAAAAGCCACCTGACACAATCAATCGAAGCAATTAGTCGTTCTTTATAGTCTCTTTTTCTCTCATCCGTTGTTTCAAGTATTATTGGCTCAATGTGTTACTTTTGATTCAACAGATCTTCACATTTACTAAAAGCCTGTCTGTGAGCACTGTTAAGACCCCCTTCATGCTTTCGAAATTTAGACTTGTTTTTCCAATCCTAAAACCTGTAAGAGTAAATGCATCACCACCTCCCTGTCCCAATTCATTCTTGAAGATATAACAATAAAGGCAAAATGCTGCATCCTTGTCTATGCTATACTCCAACCACTTAAATTCATCGTACCAGGATCGGTTAAACCTACGCATTATCCCATCAATATCTCGTTGAGGGAAGTTCTCAAGATTTGGTTGCCAAGCATCATCCATATAGTACTTCCTACGAACTCTTTCAAGAATATTAGGATGATGCTTGATGATTTTTTGTTGCTTTCCAGGATCAGAAGGGAGTTCCGGCAAGTCAGAATTTGCATCAATGATTTGTGATTTCTCTTTCAAATTATGAGATGGAGTTGAGTTCATAGGCATTTTGGGCGAGACTTTAACACTTTCGTTGGGACTCGTATTAGCCAAAGACGGACTTTTATCCTTTTTCGGAAAATACTTCAACATAGTCTACATAAAGAAAAAAAATAAGTCAAATCATCGTTGGAAGAATACCATATTCTTTAATTTGGGATTTGGATTCTTGAAGGCATATGAGTAGATACTTTTATTAATTAAACCAATTTTAAGTTCACTATCATGTAATCATTCAAATAATCAATTATATCATGTAATGATCTACCCTACTAAAATCAAGGGGGAGATTTCGCCGATCAGAGCCCCTTCATCGTCGACCACCGAGATCAAAGTTTGCTCGGCTAATGAGTGCGAGATCGCCTTGATTGATGAAATTGCGGGATGATTGTAATCCACGGTGAGGAAATCGGCAGAGATGATACCTAGGGTCTCGATTGGGAGAGGCGCGATGGGGGAAAATAGGTTGATTATTGGTGATTGTTGGTGATCGGTGGTGGAGTTGCTTTCTTCGAGAAATGCTGCTCTTAATCGGCACCACCAGATTCTGAGCACCTTCAAGTATCAAATCAATTGCTTCCACTAAGCTGCAATTCAACAACAACACTCCAAATTAGGTTTCAATTTTACCCAAATTCCGCTTATTTTCCTAAAGTTACGAATCAATCAACTAAATTTTGCAAACGAGATAGTGAGAGAGACAGAGTTTGTACCTAGCGGAGGGATTGACGTGTTTGACAACGCCATTGACATCGGAGAGAAGAACAGAGAGGGGAGATTTAAGAGCGAGAGAGGGAGTGAAGAGATTCTCCTTTTTGCAGAGAAAACAAATTATGGAGGTGGTCGCATGAGAGAAAAAAAAGAAATGAAGAGAAAGAGAGATTGTCTTACATATTTGGAAAAATATTAAATTATATTAATATTATTAAGGGTATATTAGGTATTTTAACTAAGAAATGAAGGGGGGACAATTAACTCCCCTTGCCTACACCTCCATCCGCCACTGGATGATTGACGACAACCTTAAGAACAAAATATGGACGTCAACCTCTACAAATTAGTAATCATCTGTTCCACTAAAAAGGCTTCTCACATGTTTGATCAAATTAGACCATTTTTAGTGGGATGGAGGAAGTACAACACAACTATTCGACCATCGTTTGCTTGAATGAGTTATTGGCGACAGTGACTCATCTCAAACTTAAGTCGCGACCAAAAAATTACTTTTCCCACTGAGTTGACACGTTTTATATTTAACTGAGTCTATTATAATAATAAAATGTGTCAACTAAAAATAATTGGATGAAGTATTAGTATAAATTAAGAAAATAAAATAAAAAATGAAAATTATAGTGACTGGTATACTCATGTGACATTATGAACGAATAAGCAAGGCTCTTAAACTTATAATTTTACTCACATTTCATCTTTTTTACATATTCAATTTAATTGTCCTTTTCATACATAAATTAGTTAAGTTTTGCGTAATGCATTTGCCAATCATATGACATCTTATTCACTTTAGAACGTTTCGAGCATGCCAAATTTTATGGCCATGGATGATAAAGAAAGACTAATCTAACATTTATTATTTGAAAGAGATATAATTAAGAAGCACATGCATAACTATAACTATAAGTAGGCACAAATTCAATATATCTTCTTAATTTAATATCTTGTCTTTTCTCAAAAAATAAATGTCATTCGCCAAATTAATATTCTTTCCAATAATTCATTGTGGTTAAGAATGAAAGATGACAATTTCAATTGTGGTCAGTATGAAAGATGAACCGATGTGAGGCCTAGTGCATGAAGACATGAACAATGTCAATTTCAAATTCAAGTTGACGACATTATATTTGGTTATATGTAATGCAGTTGGTTGTAATTAATTAGGCAAGGAAGTACATAATCCAGTACTACCATTGAGTTGTTACTTTTTGTTACAAAAATAAAGTTTGATAACCAGTTGTGAAGAAGTATGTGTGCTTTCCAAATCTAAAGTGTGTAAATTGAATGGAAGTCTGATGGTAACGTCCTCTGTTGGAAAAGTGATGAGAGTTTAGTGATCAGGACGCTGACGATGGTCAGTATACTGATGGTGGTCAGGTGATAAAAATAATTTTGAAAGAGTTTAATTTTTGGTCAAAGCATAGTTGGTTAGGATGAAGGTCTGCTTATCAATTATTTATTATACGATTCAACAAATCGAATCGTGAGGCATAAAATTATTGCGCGCAATCACGTGATCCTATTTATGCAGCGGTAATTGCTCTTGTCTATTGTCAGTTACCTATTTATATAGTTAGGGATGGTTTGGTTTGGTTTGATTGATATGATTATCACACCTTATGAATTTAATTCATTTTTATGCCCCTTAATCACTCAAATGCTTGATTATATAATCATATCAACATTGGTTTGATTACATTTGAGATTTGAGTGATTAAGGGACATAAAAAATGACTAAATTCATAAGGAAAGAGAGAATTATAGATAGGAAAGAATAAATTTAAAGGTAATAATCATATCTATTATATTAATCTTATCATACAAACCAAACAACCCCTTATTGACTAAGAACTCTTTTGGAATAACTTCGTGCGCGATTCGTTTCCTTGTAGACAAGGGAATAATAGATTGAGATAGTAATATATATAGACGAAAATGATCACTCACCCGCGGCGGGCGGTGTTAATATGTCCGCGAATGATTTAGCATGCCTTATAGATAAATATTAAATTTTTAACAAAAAAAAAATATTAATTTTCAATATCCGATAGTGTTTATTGATTATGGTATATTTTAATATTATTCAATGTAAAATAATAAAAAAAATAAAAATTATAGTGACTTGGATGTTGATGTAACATTATCACATCAGTCATGAACGCGTTAAATTATGTCCATTACGGGAGGTGGAGCGGTCCTATATATATATATAGAAGTTAGATTTGGCTTATGGGTAGCATCTTACACGTATTATATTCACTCTATAACTTCAACCATGATATTTTCCGATTACCTTTTTCAATGCTAATACATACATCAATTTCCTCTCCGTAGACATATACATTCAATGCCGAATCACGCTAATTATTATGTCTTTATTTATCGACTTGTATAATTGTATTCAATTTTCGCACACTATTACTCGTAATTTCATTTATTGTTTGAGATTACTTTTAACTCTTTTATCCAACGCCAATTAATAAAGTAAATTGGATGGTGTCTTCGTCATATGGCAACGTAATTAATCATATTGGCAAGTATCGGGCATCATCTCAATGTTAAGGCAAGGAATGACAAAGACTAATTAATCATTTATTATGGAAAAGCACATTACGTATTGATGTTATCCCATAACTATATATTAATTTAATTCTAAAGTGTGAATGTAGCTATTTCAAAATGGACATTTTGTAATGTTTAATAATGTAAAAGATATTTATGTGGTGCTTCTAGCTATCATATGGCCTTCTAATAAATTTTGGAACGTTTTGGGCAATGTCAATTTTGAGAAAAATGAATGACAAAGACCAATCAATCATTTACTTGAAAGATATATGTAAAAGTACATTACTTATTAAAGCTATGTCTCAAACTATTCCAATCAAATAAATTGACATTTTGTAAAAAAGATTTATAGTTTATCGTAATATTTTTCTTGTGTGTTTCTATCATATATAACATGTTAATGAATTTTGGAACGGTTTTGGGCATGTCAATTCTAACGCAACGAATGAAAAAAAGTACTAATTTATCATTTGCTTCAAATTAAAAGAGACATGGATAAAAAAGTCGGTTAAGACCTAAATATTTTATCCTGAAATTAAGTGAGTTGGCCCGATATCCTTATAAAAAAGTCCATCCGTATGTAAAAACAAGAAGGAATTAATTTCAAATCAATTTTAATTACAATTTTGTAAATAATTTGTTTAATTTCAATGACATTAGTAATTAGATATTTAAATATATTAATTATTAACTTACAATTCTATAAAATAAAAAAACAACTATGTATTTTTTTCCTCTTTCTACAAACTCTATTTTGTTTGTAAAAAATATTTTGGTTCATTAGTAAAAATATATGCAATATGTATCTTGAATTAAAGGTTACAACGAGAGCTTTAATTTGATATATGATATGTACAAAATAATTTTTATATTAACAAGTTACAATATTTTAAATAAATAAAAAAAAAACTACTTATATTTAAATATAGTTATATTTTTTATTTTTATTTTCTATGTATAATCAATAATTACTTTTCTAGGGACATTTTTGTAATGCGTTATAACTTACATACTATGCATTTTATTTGTAATTAAAACGCAATATTAGTGACAATTAGTATTATAGAGTATTAATTAAGAATATATGTATTGAAGGTCCATTGTGGTTGGGCTTATGCCGGGCCACGTCGGGCCAGGCAAAATTATATATCTATTACTCCGAATGTGTTTGTTAAATAGGATAAGCTTGATTAAAAATATGTACGATTACTTTAATCTCATATTTATCAAATAAATAATTTCTTATCAAGTATTAATCACAAACTTTAGAATATCTTATGTGTATAAATATAATTAATAAACACTGCATTAAACTATATTATTTCTATGCCATTAGTAAACTATTCCTATATACAGGGATGAGCAAATTGGTATCGGTTTTCGGTTCTAACTGGAACCGAACCGGAACTATCGGTTCTTTTGGAATCGAGAACTGATTTTTTCGGTTTTGGTACTGAAATTGATTTCCAACTCCACCAAATATTTGGGTATGTGTTCTACTCGGAACCGATCGGGTAGAACCAAAAGAACCGAAATCTTTTACTCTCAAATTTAATTTAATTTTTTATTCATTTAAAATTAAATCTATTCATATAAACCATTAATTAGTTTAACTACTTAAACATTTAAATATTTTTAAAAATATTAAATTTTTGTATGTTTATTTAAAATATTATATTTATTTCATATTAGACATGATTTTTTTGTATGCATTTAATTAAATATAAATTTATTTTCTCATGACTATTCTCTATATTTAAGTTATATTAGAATTAATTATGTCACATTATGTTTGATAGTATTAAATATAGTTTATTTACTTCGACATAAATTAAAAAATAGCTTTGTTTTTTAATTAAATAACATATTTTGTGTTCAATTTAAATTAAATTTATTTGGTTAAATATTTCATATATTTATTTAATTAAATATAAAAATATGTCGTTTGAAAAATTGAAAATATAGACATGTCGAAATTTTTGATTGCTAATTTGCTAGCTCATATCTTATTTAGATAAAATTGAGAATTTGATTGTAGAAAATTAATAAAAGAAATCAAAATTTTAATATATTTATGTTAAATTAAAAGTTTATGATATAAATAAAAAATTAATATTTCTAATTTTATTTGAATTAGTTGGAGAATCCGAAATATGAAATAATTGACAAAAAAGTGAATATTTTTTTAAAATAAAAAATCGGGTTCAACGGGTACTAACCGGAACCAAACCAAGGAACCGAACCGATTTTTCGGGTACCCAATTACCCGATCGGTTCTGAAACCGATTCTTAAAATTTGATAATTTTCGATTCGGATACCCGAATTTTGCGATTCTGGGTACCCAGAACCGAACGGATTCTATGTTTCACTATTGATAGCATGTTTCACTACTGATAGTAAGTTTCAAGAAATCCACTACAACAATCGCAGGTGTTGAATTAAATAAAAATCAATCCTTAGTTATAAATTAAGATTTATTATTATTCGCTGATTCATATATAATGTATGATTTAAATTTAATCTTATAGTATTACTTATAATTTTTTTTTGAATAAGATGTAAATGACATTGTAATAAATTTATATTATTTCATCAATTTTTTAAAATTCTTCAAATTATGTTTACATGTGATATTAATCATGTAATGTTACATAAATATATTTTTCATTATAATTTTATTTTATTATTTTTAATATTTTATACTAAATAAATACTAAATTATATCTAGTCATGTTGAAAAGTGATTATTTTTTATTAAATATTTATTAGGGTTATTTATCTATATAAGTAAAGATAATAAATTTGGAGATAATCACGTTGAAAGATATTATATAGAAGAGATAAATAAGTAAATGTAACTCTATTAAATTTATTATGTTATAATCATAATATTATAATTATATTTATAACTTTTATAACATAAAATAATATATATATGTGTGTGTGTCTATATAAAATATACAAATAAATTATAATCATTCAAAAAAAGTGAACGTAGATCACAGTTAATACTGAGGGATAAGGTTTACAATATGCACTTGTCACAGCAACAACAATATCACTTATTATATTTTTTATGAGAGAAACTATTTGGGAGAAATGATAAAGAATTTATATCTATCTATATCTATAATTAGTTAAGATTAATTGAATTCAATATAAATGTTTTTTATTATTATATAGACATGGAACATGGTTTGTAGTTATAAGTTAATCAGTAGTGAAGATCACCACACTTGATTTATTAAAACAAATGGTTGAAATAAATTTTTATTTATTTACTTATATAGAAAAAAATCTTTATATAGAAAACTCATCTCCAAACTTTGTATTGTCCTACTCGTTAGTAGCTACAAAAATATGCTAATCAATAATAGTTGAAGGCAACTCGTGGTCAAGGATGCTGCAACAGAACACTAACATTTATTTGGATTTTAGCTAGCTATTATCGATTTATGATGTTAGGCCTAGTATTGATTAGAAGTTGGGACATCTTTCCAATTCTTAAACTAGTTGTTAGACCACGACTTGTCTTACTTAAATTACTATAGATTAATGATCATGACATCTTTCTAGTTGGTAGTAGGTCATGAAAAAGTCGTGGATGTCAGTCCCGAAACGAGTGTATTGAGTGTATTGGGGGTGGAAGAATACACCAGTTTAAAACTTTTCAAATTAAAGCGTTTTCAGTTAGCTTCTCAAATCTGAAGGGAGGTAGCTTCAGTAAAGAGTGATAACTTCAGATTACAATTCTCCAGTCTACACTTAGTGTTTGACTTATGGACTAATATCTTAAGTATAGCAGTGCGGAACGTGGTGGTTTGAAAGCTTACTCGTTTATCAGAAAAATTTAATGTTAATATTCAATTTTTCACTTAATCAATATTCAGTGTGTGCAATATATCGTTAGAGAACAAATACTGAAAGTAAATAGAGAAGACATAAAGATTGGTTTGCGTGGTTCGAAGATAAAAACTCATACGTCCACGTGTCTCGATGTGAGTTGAGGGTTTCCAACTAAGTGAAGTGATGTCGTATAGTGATCAATCTTAAAAGATTTAATGACAATGAATTATGATCACTTCCAGTTAGGGGTGAGCAAAAAATGGTAAAAATCAAAAATCGAACCGAACCGAGCCGAACCGATAAATTCGGTTCAATTTTTTTCCTTTTCGGTTCGGTTTCGGTTTTGATTTTATAAAATTTTGATTTTTCAATTTGGTTTCGATTTTGACATCAAAAAAATTGAAATACCGAAAATCGAACCGAAACATATTATTTAATAGGATTACTTATTAAATAATTATTTAATTAATATTAATTATTAAATATATAAATAGATATTAAATATTATTTAATTAATATTACTTATTAAATATATAAATATATATTAAATATTACTTATTAAATATATTTTTAATAATTATTTATTCAATATTTCCGGTTTCGGTTTTTTCCATTTTTAACCTAAATCGAACCAAAAATTTCGGTTCGATTTTTTTCGGTTCAAGGTTATTTCAGTTCGGTTTTAATTCTATATTTTTCAGTTCGTTTTCATTATTTTTTTGGTTCGGTAACCGAACCGAACCATGTTCATCCCTATTTCCAGCTAGAAAACTAATTTTATGCTAGATCTATTCTTTGATTACATATTGTATCACTAAGAACAAGCTATAAAATATTCAGTGAGTGCAGTAGTGTTCTAATACTGAAAGCTTGCGTGAAGAAAAAAGCTTGAGAGCGATAGAAAGTTGTGCGTATGAAAGTTTGGTAACCGGTGTTTGAAGAGTATGAAGCAGCGAGGTATTTATAGGACACTCTCATGAATATATCGGTTGTGAGAGAGAGCTTCGTCTGTAGCATTTGAAATTCTTCATGTTGGAGTTGCAATCCTTTTTACCATTTTTTGTGTCTGCAACAAGATCTTATTTCACCTATTGAGATATTTTCTAGAAATGGTAATGCCTATAGAAATAGCATGGTACTCAGTGGCTAGCATAACTTCAGTGAAGGATTCAGTGCAGAGCTTCAGTGAGCGAATCCTTCTTACTTCAATTAACTTCAATCTTCAAAATTTCAGACCATATTTTCAGAGGCATGATTCTTCAATTTTGATATGTAAACTGAGTTTAAAAAAACTTCAGTATATGCCTTGAAACTTTAGTCTTGAATCCTTCAAGTTGCGTGTACCTGTAAACTGAACTCCTTAACAAGTGAGTTTTAAAATAAGACTAGGAACCCGATTTCAGTTTTGGTTTTAATACATCTTTGAGTGGAGATTTTGAAATTTGAATCAAAACTCTTATAAATATTTCCCAACAGTAGATAAGTTTACTTCTTCGTATCTTAACAAATGCATGTTAACATATAACAAGTAGGGATTAAAAATCAGGTATGCCAGATATGGATAATAGCTATTTATACTCATGCTTATGAAGGAAGGTTGTACCCGCCACTCGATCAGTCACCTTCCATGGGTATAAAAGTCATTCAAATCCCGCGAACCCGCAACTTAGGAGTGAGCATTCCGGTATTTGGATTCACATTCGATTTTTGACATAAAGTTGACTTTACACAAAATCGGGACTTATGACTTGTATTTTAAATTATCAATATTTTTCCTTCACTTCAATTATTAATTATTTAGCATTTAAAAATATATCATATTCATAATTATTAAACACAAAACATTATCTAATTATTCATTTTCCTAATATACTCCATCCGTCCACAAAACTTCTTCCTATTTTACCATTTTCGTCCATCCACAAAACTTCTTCCTACTTTAAACTTTTCATTTATAGTAAGTGAATCCATCACACTCTTTACACACAACTCAATTTAATATGATACAATAATTGGGACCCAAAATTCACTAACTACACACAACACAATTTAAAACAATATATCAAGTGGGACCTTCATTCCACTCAATGCATATCATCATTAAAGTCAAAAGAATTACATTAAAATCTGCACCATGTCAAATTAGGAATATGTTTCATGAACGGAGGGAGTACTTTTTAAATATATATATATATATATATATATATATATATATTCATTTTTCTAAAAATATACAAATCAACTTCTATAGATACTCAAGCTAGAGTTAAACAATCAATTTCATCAAGAAACTAAATTTATTATAAACTTGCATCATAATTCTTTTGAATTACACGTTGTTTGCATATCGAGAGGTGAGACGGCAACACCTTACTCGAGGACGTGCTCGGGGAAGTTGAGGCGGACGGTGGGGCGCGGAGGTGAAATACGGCGGTGTCTTACTCATGCGCCTCTGCAAGGGGGAGGAGTAAGAGTTGAGTCAGATTTTGGATCGCTTGTTCGGCTCCCTAACCTCCGGTAATCATTTCCCGCACTCCCTGATTTTTGAAGCTCAGTACTCATTCTTAAATGCTAAATAATTAATAATTGAAGTGAAAGAAAAATATTAATAATTTAAAATCCACAATATAAGTCCCGATTTTGTGTAAAGTCAACTTTATGTAAACAATCGAGTAAGTACTAAAGTTCATGTGTTTTAAACAATGTTTCTAAATTCGTGTTAAAATTAATAAAATGTGAAAAGTTCATGTATTTTAAATAATTTAAAATCCACGTTATAAGTCCACGTCAAATAAATTGTGTCAAGTCAGTTTCGATTATTTTTGTAAATTTTTTTGTCAAAAATTGAGTAAGTACTAAAGTTTATATAATTTAAATAATATTTTAAAATTCGTATTAAAATTAATAAACGTGAAAAGTAAATGTGTTTTAAAATCAATATTCTTATTATTTAATAAGCATGAAAATATATTATAACATTCAAAAAATGTGTGATAACATAAAAATTAGCACTAAAAACAGTTGATAAAAATATGTTTAAATATTTATATTATATTTTTAAAAGCAATTTAAATTTTATTTAATATATTGATAGATGTAAAATAGCAGCCTTCCGGAACTTATCAAATATCAACACGATCACAACACTTCTGTAGATGCATTAAATGCACTTTAAATATTACTCTCTCTCATGTTTTATCTTCTAACTTTTTGTCTTCAAATCCGAACTGTTACATTGTTCTTATTCTTGCAACGAAATCAACAATGAGTTCCTTCAATAACTAACTATCACGTTAACTTATCATCAAACTGACCTTCAAATTGGAAATACAAACTTCACCCATTAACGTAAAGACAAATTCATAATAAATTAATTCATGAATAACTCTATACGTCATCTATTAATATATTAAACTTTTTCCCTTCAAATTTTAAAACGTAAGTCATTTTTAAAAATATAGTTAAATATCTAATGTTATTATTTTAATTACTTAATTATTTATTCAATATATTTATAATTATTTTTCGATCTTTTAAAAAAAAATGGAAAAATATAATATTTTAATTAAATATTTATATTTTTCTAATTTTATGATTTCT
Organism: Leonotis leonurus; assembly: GCA_026898415.1. Taxonomy (NCBI): domain Eukaryota; kingdom Viridiplantae; phylum Streptophyta; class Magnoliopsida; order Lamiales; family Lamiaceae; genus Leonotis; species Leonotis leonurus. Next base: position 4,338,776 of record JAPKLX010000003.1, on the reverse strand, counting down.
TTAACTTTTTTACTATTTATCATGATATTTTATATGATATAAGTAAAAATATGAATTTTATTTATATTTATTTTGTCTTCTATATTTTGTATATTTCATTTTAAAATTTACTAATCTTAAATGTTTGAAGGACTTTGATTTAACGTAAATATGAGAAGACCATCCACTTAAATTTATAATATAATTTAGATTTTTTTTATAAAAAAAATGTATAATTCAAATTGTGTGTAATAATATATATTTTTGTTTAAAATGTAAGTTTTTAATATCTAATTTATTTTTAAAATATATGTTAATTATGCAATAATAAATTTTAAATATAATATTATAACGTGACGCTTGTTAGAATACTAGTATATCTAATACTAACACGAGGCCATAACTAGTACAATGATGTGTCAATCTATTCAAATTGAAGACTTAGTTAATTTTAGTTAGCTCGTTTTCTACTTTCCTTTTTAAAGGTTGTAATTAATTGGGCATATAAATGGATAATCCACCACAACCAAGACTTTTTCAGTACCAATAAAAATTAAAACAAAATTAAATGAAGACTTATCGTGCAAATTCAAGTGTGGTGTTTCTGTCATATGAGATTTATTGCTCTTGGACGTTTATGTCGTATCAATTTTAAAATACTAGTTATTTCAAAATGGACACTCCAATTAATGGGAAAACGCTAACCAACCGAATAGATTAATACGTTCGCGAACGATATGACCTAATTAATAGATATATATATATAAATATATGTGTGTGTGTGTTAAATTTTAATAAAAATGTTTTAATTCTCACTTTACGATTTTGGTTTATGGATTAGAATATAATTTAATATTGTTCAAATTAAAAAATGAAAATTATGGTGACTGATAGGCTAATGTAACATTGTCACATCAGTCGTGAGCACATTAAGTTGTGCCCATATTGGGTGATGAAGCGATCCTCCTAATTAATGTTCCTAGCTATTAGTTTACGCAGTAATATGTACTATATCTATCCCACTAAATATGACACATTTTTTCTGACACGGTTATTAAGAAAAATATATAAAGTAGTGTAAGAGTGATAAATGTAGTAGGATTCACACCTATTTGAAGAGATAATTTTCTTTTATTTATGAAATATATCATTTTTAGTGGGATGTTTTAATAAAAAAAATGTGTAAAAGTTAATGGTACATAAATAGTACCTCTACATGCTCCTGCAAACTTACTGTATGAAATGCAAGAATCAGTAAGAAATGTACGTCAAGAGTAGATTGTGATCCATGTAGAAGATTCTGCGTAAAAAATGTTAAATATCTATTTCAATAAGAGTAGGAAAGGCGCCGCATTTTACAGTAATACCCCTATATAAGAAACAAAAGATATGAGACATGCATGCATGATGGAGACACCAGACATACCCCTGTTAGCTAAATAAAAACTCATTAATTCCTTTTAACATTATTGAAAGCTTACTCTCACATTTATTATTTGAAAGAGATATAGTTAAGAAGCACATGCATGAAGACATGAAGACATGAACAATGTCAATTTCAAATTCAAGTTGACGACATTATATTTGGTTATATGTAATGCAGTTGGTTGTAATTAATTAGGCAAGGAAGTACATAATCCAGTACTACCATTGAGTTGTTACTTTTTGTTACAAAAATAAAGTTTGATAACCAGTTGTGAAGAAGTATGTGTGCTTTCCAAATCTAAAGTGTGTAAATTGAATGGAAGTCTGATGGTAACGTCCTCTGTTGGAAAAGTGATGAGAGTTTAGTGATCAGGACGCTGACGATGGTCAGTATACTGATGGTGGTCAGGTGATAAAAATAATTTTGAAAGAGTTTAATTTTTGGTCAAAGCATAGTTGGTTAGTGCATCACCAATGGGGATTGCTCAAATAGTGGGTGCGGTGACATTCTCGTAAATAAATGGAACTTTTTTGGATGGGGTTTGGGAGATTGTGTTGGTAGGTAGCAGTGGGAGTTTCTTACTTTGGGTTTCCGGAGTCTCTACTTTAATAATTATAGAATGATTGAATTTGAGAAAAATGATATTAATTAAATTTGTAATATAAAATAAATAAAAATGAAAAAAATTAAATATTTAATTTTTTATTAATATTTTAATTTATTTCATTAAATAACATTAAAATTAAAATAGCAATTTTAGAAATTAAAATTGAAGAAAGATGGTTGAAAGATTGAAGAATGGATGAAGATGTATGAAAATGTGAGATTGAAATAGGGTATTTATAGATGAATTAAAGAATAAAAAAAAAGGAAAATGGGGTGGGTTCGGGAAACCCACGCCCACAGGGGCACAAAGCCACGGGGCGCCCGCGCCCGGGTTCAGGGGACAACGCCCCGGTTAGGGCGCCCCTCGGCCGCAGCGGGGGTTTCTCGGGGGGGTTTGAATTTGTAATTAAACAACGAAACCTTATAATCAAACAACGAAACCTTATAATCAGAAACGTAAAAAGAAAATCGAGTTTTGAATTTGATATTCTCAAAGTGTGATTTGAATACGTGAGTGATAATCACCGATTAGTTTTAAGGATACGAAAGTGATTGGCTAATCAAACAACGAAACCTTATAATCGGAAACGTAAAAAGAAAATCGAGTTTTGAATTTGATATTCTCAAAGTGTGATTTGAATACGTGAGTGATAATCACCGATTAGTTTTAAGGATACGAAAGTGATTGGCTAATCAACTTTGGAGAATTCTATTAAAAACTCGAGATGATTGATCAAGTATTAAGTGTAGATTGTGGATGATCTCTACCCTAGTCTTAATTCATTTGAGTACCTTGTTTATTGCTTTTCATTAGTTAGATTAATATCACATCTTCAATCTGATTTAAAGTGTTCTAGGACTTATTTATTTGATTAAAGCACTATAATTATTTTCCAGCATAGTCTTCCACGAGATTCGACATTCGGGTCGACTTTTTGCGTATTACAACTTCTTAGTATATGTTTTTAGTCGAACAGATATCTCAAAATATTGTTGCTGAAAATTTGAATTCTAACATCCTTAAATTTCTCTAACCGAATTGTGTCTTGCGAAGTGAAACGAACTTTGAAATATGTTGCACAATAAGTGAAATGAACTTTGGAACAGGTTGCACAGTTATACATAAATTTCCAAAAATAGTGTATTATACGTACACTCACATTTTTAATTTTAACATAAATTTAAAAATATTGTGTATGGTATATAAACTTTAATAATTAATCAATATTCAACACAGTTAAATTTTTTCCAAAATTAAAATTGATATAAGAATATTTATCCAACGTTAACGTATGTTAATGATTTTTAAATACATAAATTTTTAATATATTTTTATTTTAACATATCTTAAAATATTTTATATAATATACAATCCATGTTTCAATAAACTTGACACAATTTATTATTTTAATATACTCAAATAAATATAAATTATGTCATGCTTATTAGGAACGAAGGAAAGATTATAAGATAATTACTAATTTATGAGCGTCTCTATATAAAGGAGCTCATTTTCCATACTTCACATATCACCCTCTTTTGCATAATTCATTTCAATCAACTCATTTTCATTTCTTATCTAAAAAACAATAAAAAAAAAAGGTGGTATCATATTTGGCATGGAAGAAGAAAGTAAAATTCTCCACTATTTTGAGGGCAAGACCATTTTAATCACAGGTGCCACTGGCTTTCTTGCAAAGAGTGAGTACTTTCTCTCTCTATATATATATAAGCACACACATAGTTTTTATACTCAATGCTGCTGGATTCTACTGATCATGTTGTTCTTTCTTTCCTTTTTTTGGTGATTCACTTTAGTATTAATAGAGAAGATGCTTCGCTTGCAACCCAATGTCAAGAAATTGTATCTGCTAATGAGATCGACTGCAAAAGTGTCGGTGCAACAACGGTTAGAAGAGGTATATATATCATACTCTATCTTCCGTTCATTAACGTTTTTAACATTTTTTTTTGGTCTGTCCACCAATGTGTTTAACACTAAAAATTTTCATTTATAATAGTAATTATTATATACACACAATTAAATTAAAGTTTACTCCTTCCGCCCCTAACAAGTGTCCCAAACCATCAAAACTCAAATACCAAGACAATAAGATAAATTACACTATCTACCCTTAATCATCAAATTGAAAGTAGAAAAAATAGAAATATTCAAATGAGAAAGGGTAAAATAAGAATTTTAATATCAATTTACTCTCGAAACTTGAAATGAGACAAAAAAAAATTCCTTTGTAGGACACTTATTAGAGAACGGATGAAATATAAATTATGTAAGACTCAAACTCTACTCAATACATATCTCAATTAATAATTATAATAAGTGAAATTCAAACTCCTATCAATAAGTCAAAATGTTAAAATACTTTCGTGAACTGGAGTATATATGTATATATCAAAGCGAAAAAAAGAAGTCCATTTCTTCTAAAACGCCATATAAAACGTTACTGCACTAATTAGTCATTTCTTTGCATCACTATTTACATTATAATTAATAATTGAAAATGTACAACGGAGCCACCCTTGTGAATTTAATACCTCTTGTTATACTCATAATCAACAGTAAAGTACATAAATCATGCTCCATAAAACATTCACCAAAAAATTAGGGCAAAAACAAACTAATTAAACCAAGATATGAATAATTGGATTTAGATGTTCTACGATTTAACTATTAAGTGTTAATACGAATCACACTTTTATCATTAAATTATACCTGGCACAATTTGATTATTGTATACATATGGACCTTTTATCGAACAAGCTAAGGGTTGTAAACAAATCAAATTAGTCGTAAAATATTCAAAGCTCAAATCAATAAAAGTCTGTTCGAAATTCGTTTGGTTACTAAACAAACCGAATTTCAACTTCGAACCGAGCTCAAATAATTTTTCAAGCTGAATTTGAGCCTAATGCTATTCAATTTGAAAGGTTTCGCGAACTTTATTAATGAATGTGTTCACGAACCTTAAAAATGAGTCAAGATTTGAATAATTCTAGATTTTATATACAAAATAGTTCACGAACTTATCAAATTAATATATACACACACACATATATATATATATATTTATATTAATAAACAAGTTTTTTAACGAGCTCGAACTCGAACGTTTAACAAACTCGAGCCAAGTTTGAACTTGTGTTCAAATTTACTATTAAATCGAATAATAAACTAATCGAACTCGAACTCGATTTTTATTTATTGAACTACCTGAACTCTTTATTTTTCATACGAGCCGAAGTCGAACCAGATAGTAACTCTGATCAATTCGGCTATAGATTATTACACCATAGACTTCTATATAGACTTTTGGGCCTGGCTTCACCACTAGTACAAATGGTAATCCAATAAAAACCGAGACTGCTCCAATTAAATTTCATTATACATTATATAGTTGGGTTCATGGTTCGTGTAAGCCCAATTGTGAGAAGTGAGAACGTTTTGATATATAATCTTGCTTATTTTTCATATAAAAGCTAGATGTAAATCTTTTGTGTTTGTGTTTTTCTTAAATATTGTGATTATGATTTTATATATAACAACCGTACATTATATATTATCTAAAAATAATATCTTATTTATGTAGGTTGTGGGATCCCAGCTATTTCGAGTTTTAAGAGAAGCACAAGGGGAATATTTCGATTCTATTATATCCTCAAAAGTTATTCCAATATCGGGAGATATTGGTTATGAGAATTTAGGTATCGTCGATGCAGAGTTGCTACATGATATGTGGCAGGAGATAAATATTATTGTCAACTCAGCTGCAACTACCAATTTTGATGAGAGGTAGTAATTATATATATATATATATATCAAATAAAAATGTCTTTTTATAAGTTAATTACCAATATATTTTAACTGTTAAATCATGTAGATTAATGCCACATATTAAAAAATATTTTATCCACTGAAATATTTTCGTATTTGTTGCTTAGTAAGAATTTTTCTAATATTTTTAGAGATTGTATTTAAAATTATTTTCTTTTATTTGTTATTTAAAATTTATCTTCCCGATTTCACTATTGATATATAGTTTAATATTTATTAAATTAAAATTAATAAAAATATATAATATGATATAAATATAAAAATATATTTATTACTATTAAAATTTACTTAGTAAAAAATAATGGATCATAATGTAATTCAAGGACTTTATTAGTTACACATCTAGCAAAATTTTTTAACAATATCTATTGATAAAAAATATACACGATCAAATTTATTTTTAATTAACATAAGAAGATATAGTTTGAATATAATTATTCTCTTTATATATATATATATATATATATATATTATTAACTATCAATATATGCTAATTTAAGCTTCAGTTTAAATGGAATTCAGTAGTCTGTGTAGTGAGAAAATTTTCAATTTACTTCATCACTGGCCGGACAAATTTAAAGTTCTGTTGTACTGTGAATCAATTTGGATTGCGAATCAATTTTAAAAGCATTCTGTTGAAATTAAACAAATACATTTAATCTTTAAAACAAAATCATCTACAACGTTTCTTTCATCAATTTTCTCTAAAATATCACGTTCAATTGCAATTAAAACAAATACATTTAATAACAATTATGTTTTATAAAATTCTATATGTAATCATTGCATTTTAAAAATAATTAAATCGTTTAGAAGAAAGAAAAAATAAGACTTGAACCCAAGACATTTCATGAGAATAGAGTTTAATAGCCATTAAAATAAGTTATAAAAAAATTGCTGGGATTTTGAACCCAAAACATATGATGAATGAAAAAAATACCTTGTCAAGTGTACTATAACTCTTGATTGTAAACATTTGAATATAGTATACATATATTATATCTGTAGAATATTTTTTGGTCACCTAACTAACTCCCTCTCCCCAAAAACTGCCCTAACTACCAGCAAATGTGACATAATTTGTTTTTAAAAAGGAATATTCCATAGTACAATTGACTACATAATAATCATATTGCAGAGATATATAGCATTTATAGTTAAATAAACTTCATTAGGTGACTTTTAACTCAACATGTACATTATGATTTGTCTGTATCGACCCTTTTTGGTGTTTCACACATATAGGTACGATAGAGCATTTGAAACCAATTCATTGGGAGCCATTAATGTTGAAGACTTCGCCACAAAATGTTCAAAATTAGAGATGCTTCTTCACGTTTCTACGGGTAATTTAATTAGTTAATTACTTGGTTCTGAAACTGTACGTAAATAAATACTAATTAATTTGTAGCCTACGTGCATGGGAGTCAAACGGGACTCATGCAAGAGAAGCCATTTTGTATGGGTGAAACCCTTCCTGGGGCAAAAGTACCCTATTTAGACATCAATTCTGAGAAGTCTATTATTCAAGAAAAATTAAAACTACTCCTCCAATCCACTCACAAACTCTCTGAAAAAGAAATCACAAGAGCTATGAACGACTTGGGCACTGAAAGGTTATAAATTAATTTGTTTTAACCAATATTAATTATATTGAAGCCCCAAAATATAATATTTAGACCAGATATATAATCAATTAATGAATGTATGAGCAGGGCAGTATTGCATGGGTGGCCAAATACGTACGTATTTACAAAGGCTATGGGGGAAATGCTGCTGCTTGAGAGGTTCAAGCAAAATTACAATCTTGTTATAATTCGCCCAACTATTATTACAAGTACTTTTAAAGATCCATTTCCTGGTTGGATCGAAGGCTTAAGGTGCATATATATATATATATATATGCCTTTTCTCAGAATTAATTTATTATCTATCTCGACAAATTATTATTTTCCTTTTGATTTGTGATCGTCACCCATTTAATCATAGACGATTTTACTATTGAAATGTGAAGTTTGTCTTTCCACTAGTACTGTATTACTATTCTTATTTTTCTTAAATTCGTAAATTTATTCGCTCATAATTCAGACTAATGTTTTTTCTTTAATTCTTTTGTGGACGTGATATGATGCCAATAGAACTTTGGACAAAATCTTTGTTGGTTATGGAAAAGGCAAACTCAAATTCTTCGTAGGTGATCTAGACTCATCAATTGACTTGGTAAGTAAGTTATGTTGTTCTTTAAATGTTGCTGCTTTGTCAAAATAATAAAATAAAATAAATTAAACTTTAATTTGTTTCTATAAAATAAATCTAAAAAAAGCAAATGTTATGTTTATACATCTATCGTAGCATATATTTATAAATCTAAAAAAAGCAAATGTTATATAAAATAAATTATTCAAGCGTACTTGCATGATGTTTCTCATATTATATATGTGTGTGTGTGACATGATTAATATAACACGTTATATAACTAATATTATTAAAAAATTACTGATTTTTGTGTACAGATACCAGGTGACATGGTGGTAAACTGCATGCTTGCAGCAATAGCAGCATCAAGTATTTCAAGTAGTAATGATAAACATGAATATTTAAGTGTGTATCAAATAGGGTCTTCGAGGAGGAATGGAATTAAATACGATGAGCTAAAGTGGCTCATGCATCGTTACTTGAATAATTCTCCATTCACTGATAGTGGAGGAAAACCTATCAAAGTTGGTTTACCAATTACTTTGAACACAATGGCCAGCTTTCACAACTATATTTCTTTTCATTATTTGCCTTTCGTCCAGGTCACTTTTACTCTCTTTTATCTTTTCATAATGTGCTATATTTTTAAATACATAATAATACAACGCTCACCAAATGATTTACTTTTGTATTTGCATGTTTTGTCTAGTTGTGAAATGGTTATTTTTTCGTATTCAAATTTATGTTCGTGTTTAATTTAAATAGTCATATGTCCTTTAGTGATGCGAAACATTTTGACACATAGTATGTGTTTAATCATTAATAACAAGTTTTTGATGATTTTACAGATGCTTAGATTGGCAAACATGGTATGTTGCAACCTCTTCGAAAGCTCTTACGTTAGCGCAAAACAAAGAATCAATCATGTCTTGCGACTAGTTGAGCTTTACAAACCCTACTTGTTCTCAAAAGCAATGTATGCAATATGTTATAATTATTTATTCTTTCTTCTCATAACTTAGATATATATTCTAATTTATTACATGTATTTTAATCTTTTATCCGCACGCTTCTCTTTTATTGACTGCAGATTTGATGATAGTAACACTGAGAATTTACGAATGAAAACGAGAAGCAACATGGATATAGAGGTGCTCAATTTTGATCCCAAGAGTATTATGTGGGATGACTACCTTTTGAACACTCATTTTCTAGGAATAGCCAAATATGTCTTGAAATGAAGACTAATTAAGCTGTTGTATATCTGTGCATTCTATTTCCTAGCTCGCTCGGAAAATTTGTACCTATTATTTTCATAGATGCATGGTTAATAGACGATATAATCAATGTTCTTTCATAATTGGATCATTATTCCATGATATATGAGGTGTCTTGAATTACCAGTCGATATAACTAATGTATGGTTTGGTATGATAACAAGTTAAGTTGTGTCCCTCGCGTATAAGAGAGAGAAGTTTTATTTTTAACATATTCAAATGTCATTGGAAACTTGAGTTAATTATATATAGATAATAGTCATACGAAATAGTTAAAGATAATATTAAGCCGTAATTATACAAACTAGCCAATAATGATAGTAAAAGATAAATAATACTCTCTCCGTCCCCCAAAGTGTGCAACACTTTGACTTACACGGGTTTTAAGAAAAGTTGTTGACTTAATGTATGATGTGTAAAAAGTGTAATAAGTGTAGTTAGAAGAAAGATGTGTTGTGAGTGGAAATTGGGTCCCACATATGGCAATTTTGAAAATAAGACAACTTTAAAGGATAAAAGGGAGAAAAAACTATGTCCCAAAATAGAAATTTTCAAGTGTTAAACACTTTGGGGGACGGCCCGAAAAGGAAATTCGTTAAACACTTTGGGGGACGGAGGGAGTAGCCACAAACATAAAACTATTTAAATTCTAGTCATTTTGGATGTAAATTATGATAAATACCCTTCTAATTAAATTTAATTGTATGAATGGTACGAATGATATGAAAGGTATGAATAATATTCATTTATACAACTCATACACACATACAGTTTAATAAAATTAAGTATTATGTATGAACGGTACAATTCGATAGAATTCATATTATTCGTACTAAAAAATGTAAAATATAATTATAAGGGTATTTTAGTACAATAAATTTGTAAATGGCTATAATTTAATATTATTTTGTTGATGGCTATTATTTGTCTCTTACAATCTTTTTTGACTATTTTGTATAATCACTCTAATACTAAACACCAACATAACAGTATATAAATTCTAACGATTTTTTAAGTTTTGGGACAAAAATACCCTTTTAAATTCTACCTCGATGTATCCCCGCATTATAGGTATGAATTGTATATTTTAATGCTTCATACAATTCATATGTGATTTGTATGAATAATACTATATATGTATGAAGAGTATATATATGAATCATACGTAACAAACGAGATTCATACTCAAAAGGGAAAAAAATGAAAAATTCGTCGATTAAAGAAATTTCACCACCACCAATACCACCATCAAAATTTATTTCAAAACCAAAATCGAAACCACACCAATAATCAACACACCACTAACAACAACAAATTATCAAAATAAAAAATCAAACCAAACCAACAAAAAAAATTCAAACAAATAATATTTAGATATTGTGTATAAATGGTATAATATTAGTGATTCATACCATTTATACGTGAATTGTATAAATATTACTACATATGTATAAATATTATGAATCATACATAGCAAGTTGGATTCATAATCATATTGTTAAAAAACGAAAAATTTATTGGTTGATTTACAATAAAAATGTACAAAATTTATATAATGTTATATTGGTGGCTACTATTTATCTATTACTATCTTATTTGACTATTTTGTATTTAATTTTAGTAAACATAGAAATAAATTGGATTTACTAATAAATATAGGCAGATTTTCGCAAAACTATATAAAATATGTCATCGATAAAATCACTAATCACTAATTAATTAATAAGTACGTACTCCAGTTCCATTAAAAAGAATTAAAGGCCTGCCACAATGAAGGCCCCAAAAGTAAGCCCAATAAAGAAACCCAATCAAACTAAACCCTAACAATCACGTCTACAGACTATATATGTAATATAATCGTGTTGTCGGCTTCATTTCTGAAATCAAAGCCCTATCTGCACCTCCGCTGATCCCGTTCCTAGAATCTCTAAGTAATTAATAGATTTTGTTCTTGTTTTAGGTTATAATCGATAAATTTCCGTTTGGCGGTTCAATAATTTTCATTTTGTTCTGTGGTTTTGATAGATATGAAGTTCGCTGCAGCTTACTTGCTGGCTGTGTTGGGCGGCAACACCTCCCCCTCCGCCGACGATCTTTCCGACATCCTCGGCTCAGGTTAATATCTACTCTCTACACATCCTTCTTTATATCAATTTAAATGTTGCATTTACAGAAAATCAACATTGTATTCATAGAAGACTTGGCATTTAGTTTTGTTCGCAGTAATTTAACGGGGAGATTGTTTGGATCTCGAGTAGTTTTTTTTCATCTTTTTTCGTGATTATAATTTAAACGTATTTATTTCAAGTCGTTCCTATAATTCGGTTAGGCTTAGGTGTAAGTTGTTCCTATTTTCCTCTTTAGTAGTGATAGTTTCACTGAATATTTGGTTGCATTATCATATGATGTGTATATGGGGGATTTCATCAAGGTTTTCGGTAAAATGGTGTTTTTTTTAGTTTATTTCTCATAAGTACTACATCTTCATACCTATGTAAACCATGCATGCTGTTGGATATATTTTTTCTGTTTCACATATTACTATCGTTGTAGCGATTATCAGGGTGTGTGGCAATTGATTATTGCGAATGAATTCCTGGTTCTGAAGGGCATTGTTTCTGCTTACAATGAATATCTACTTTTGTGTGCTGGTCATTAATTTTGAAAACAAGTACTATATCTAAATCAAACTGTTTGTGTTTCAGTTGGAGCTGAAGTCGATAAGCAAAGAATTGACTTGCTTTTATCACAAGTAGCTGGCAAAGATATTACCGAGTTGATTGCTGCTGGAAGGGAGAAATTGGCCTCGGTACCTGCTGGCGGTAGTGGAGTTGCGGTTTCCGCACCTACTGGTCATTCAGGTGGCGGTGCTGCACCTGCAGCTGCTGAGACAAAGAAAGAGGAGAAAGTGGAAGAGAAGGAGGAGTCTGATGATGTAAGTTGCCACATTTGTAAAAATAAATTAGCTTTTCTTGATCCATGTTTTGACCTTTGAAAGTAGTTCATCAATAGACTTTCTTGACTAACCTTTTATTACTTTTGCAGGATATGGGATTCGGTCTCTTCGACTAAGATATTCCCTTCTTGCTTGAACGAGTCCCAATGGAAACGATCAAGATATAATACTGGGTTTAGGACTGGATTATGTTATGTTGAATTATCGTACTTATAGTTCATCAACTTTTCTTTGTTGGATTAGCACCTGTTTTGCAAGATAGTGATTTTTTTTCTATTCTCTTGTGCTTGCAGAACCCCATAAATACTGTTTTTCTTTTTCATTTTTCCAGACTTCACAATTAACAATGTTCCATATATTTTAAACTGCAAATCTAACAAAATCTCATATACAGTTCGATTTTATTCATATATCATGAACACCTTTAATTGTGCGAGTAATATATTACTGTTTTCTGGGAGAGCTTTAAAAAACTAATTTCATTCAGGATTGGACTGTGCTAATTACATTGCATTTTCCATCTAAGATTAATTTAGTGGCTAAGAAAAACTATATCTTGGTTTGATTGCCTAATAAATACTCTATTCCTTGTATTAATGATTTTGCACATTATATATATCACGAGTTTAGCTCTCAGAGGCTCCAGTGTTGGTTACCAGTGCTCACCCAACAATAGTGGTTGAGTTTCAATAACATGAAAAATCAGTATTATAATTTGTAGAACGATTATCATCAATTGAATTCAGTGTCCACTTTTCTCCTTTATCTCGAATTCTATTTTCCACTATCCAATTTATTTATTTATTTTTAATTTTTCTTCAATCTCAATTTTCTACAGTTTAATTTAATTATTATATATACTTAGTATTATGATTTATCGTACCTATTATGGTATATGTTTATTTATTTAACATTAATGATATTTTAAATTAATTTTTAGAGTTGATAAATTCAAAAATATGGTATAATATTTTTATTGAGTTTTTTTAAATGAATGTTAATTATGATTTAAGTATATATATTAACAATTTTTTTTAGTAAATATTAATTAATATGATAAATTTTATAATAAGACATAAAAGTGAACTACAAAAATAGGAAACTAAATTCATCCAAAATTGAACTGTACTTAAAATGCACATGCTGTACAATGAGGAAATAATAAATATCCTCTTTCAATTTGAAGCTGGGATATGACTAGTACTTATATATATTTGGAAATGAAGATAAGTGTTTTGTCATTTTATTGAAAGGGAATTTTGTTATTTTTGTTTCAAATAAGGAATGGATAGTAATAATGGGAAGGTGTCTTTAACTTCACTTTTGGGTAAAACATATTGCCATTAAAAGTTTCAAAAAGTAATTCCATTATCATTCTAATTCGTTTACCATTTCTTCTCCAAAGGTGATTTGCGGTATTCACTTTTTTACCCAAGAATTATTCAATTTGATAAATACTATGAGTGCTTTACTAATTTTTTAGTCATAAATAATGTGATAGGAAGTATATTGAGTACATGTTTGGTAGACAAGATAAGATATAACATGATAAGATTAAATTAGTATAGTGTATAAGAATTATTTTATTCTCACCCTTTCCTTAGGATTGAAATATAGGGGGAAATAATGATTTTGACACGGACCTAGTGTTTAATAGCGGACCGACGTGTTAATCACATTTGCTACCAAACACATGATTTAGTAAGATAATTTAATCTTATCCTATCATATTCAGCCTACCAAACAAGATTTATATGTATCATGTGTTACTTAATCCGTACTTGAATTCAATAATATAGTCTTACAATTCATATATATGATGATATATGCATCAAATGAAATTTAGTATAATGTTAAACTGATTTATTTGCTCAATTTGTTTAAATCCAACTCTTATATATGGCCATGATTTTGTTTGTGTAGTGTTTATAATGTTTCAACAAAAATATGTTATGTCAAGCAACCCTAGTGTAAGAGTTTGGGAGACCAAGTTCGGGCGGGAGTTACACACTGAGAAGTTACTAAATTTGGAAGTGAGAATTTTGAATGAGAGTCTGGATTCGCATTAAAGAGTCCTATCGAGAGCCCGAGTTGAAGGGTCCCTTTTTTTTATGCATAAAATTTATTTTTTCTCATTTTTTCGCATTAAATTTTGGAAGTCGTCTACACATTTTTATATAAGAAACTATGATAACAATAAATTTAATTTGCGACACACGAAAAATGTGTAAATCTACATAAAAAACTATAAAATATAATTTAATTTTGTTTTTGTTTTTTGCAGAAATTTCATTTTCTTTTAGACTATATGGTCATCCATGTCACTATGTAGCAGCACTATTATCATAACACTATGACAAATATTATCAAATTAGGCTGACATACATGCATGGCTTCTTTCTTGGCCATACATGGAGTGTATTATAATATGGAATTTTAGTCTTGAAAATGTGAATGAGAAAATAATAGTAGCTCGGTATGCATTAATTAAAAAAAGAAGAAGCAAAGGGTTGGTGAAACACATAAAAATAGGTTTAATTAATTAATATTTTCAAGTGTTAATAAAAGTAGGATGTAAATCCGTAAATTGTGGAGGAAAAGTGTTTTCTTCAATCCCTAATCGCTAGTGTTCAAATTTCTATAGCCATCAAATCAAATCCACACAAAATGTGGTCACCTCATTTAAACTAGTGGATTATTAGGTGTTTCCTCCCTAAATTGAAATTAAAAAATAAATTAAAATTTAGTTTTATTTTCTTTAGCATGACCAACTTATCTTTCCTTATTTACGACTACTTATCAAAGTAGTTAGGGTTATTATTGCATGCGCCAACATAATTATCAAGGTCGATAAAAGGGAATATATGTTGTTATTTTTCAAAGCTAATTATTCTCCATTTTTTTTATAAAATGACTTATTTTGATTTAAATTTAAAATATGTCTTATCTAAAAAATTTAGATTAAAAATATGATATTTATTTATTTTGTAATACTTTTTATAATTTTAAAAAAGTGTATGAATGCATTTATAAAAATGCAAATAAAATAAATTAATAAGATTATATATAGATATAATATTTTATTAGTATATGTATAATTAAACTAAATATATTTGTGCAATTTAATTGTCTTTTTCTGAAGAAAGATTGCACTAATAAATTATTGGGGCAGCCCAAATGTCAAACCAACCAACTTCCAACTACCATCAATTCAACACACGATCTAATGTTTTTAGTTCATTTTTTAAAGAAGGAACAATAAAGATTACAATAATGGAGCTCTCAAACTTAGAACTAGGCTTGTCAATGGGCGGGTAAAATCCGAATAAGAATTGTTAAAATAGTTACGGTTTTGAAATCAGAATCGAACTATTAAATATCGGATCTGGATCCGAACCTACACCATTAATTAAATTACAAATGGTTTTGGGCCAGAAGAATACTCATGAGTATTTTTTGGTCTGGATCACCCATGAGTATTTCCGGGTAGGTGATTTTAAATGTATAACATGTTTTTTCTTTTTAATTTATAATTGAAATTAAATTTCATTTAATGTTAAAATATAAATTTGATTTAATTTTAAAATATAAATTTGATTTTATAATTTAAAAAGTAAATTTATAATTGAAATTGAACATCAAATTAATTTCGTAAATCATGAATTTTAAGTCTCGTAATTTTCCACAAGTCCAATCCTATTACAGATCTCAAAAAATAAAATAAATTTAAAATAAAAAACTAAAAAAATATGATCGGTCCGGATCGTGTTAGAATCGAAACCGTACCTAGCGGATCAGATCGGATCTGGACCGACCACGACGGGGTTTGAACGGGTATGAAATCGAAATCGAAATCGAAACCAGAACCATAACTTTAGAATGAATGAGTTTTGATCGATTCCGATTCCGGTCCGAATTTTGACCGGTTCCGTGTTGAAAGGACTAAACGTGATTAATAGGTAGGGGTGACATCAAATTGCAACTTTAATATGTAAGGGGGGTTTGGTTGGTATAGTTGAGTCTCATATATTATCACCTAAGATTAATCATGTCTTATAAATCCTAGTCTATCTCATGCAATAAAGTTATCGACCCAACGCAATATCAGATAATCTGACAAGAACCTTTTTTAAAGCTTAACTTTTAAGCTAATTGGGTATACAGATTGGATGAATGCCATATTTTTAAAATTTAGCCACTGCAGACTTTCTAACCACGAGTTTATAAAAATATCATAGTATACATATAATATTTTAAAATTATATTAGTGTATCAACAGTCTAATTTGATAAATATAAATATAATTTATTTAATAAAATAATTTTTATATAATTTAAATAATACTAAAACATATCAATATATTAAATAAATTACAATTTTCTTTAGGAACCAGCTTGTTGTTACACTAATATAATTTTAAAATATTATACATATGATATAATATTTTTATAAATTTAAATTTTCATTAAAAGATAATCGCCATTAAAAATTAAAATTATGAATATGCATTACATACCCAAAAACGATGGGCTCGGTCTGGCCTAGCCCGGCCCGGCCTGGCCCGGACCTCTTGACAGCGGTCACAAAACCATACAACAAACAAGTATTTCGTCAAATTAGACGCACGTAACTGCATGCAACACAACGAGGCTATTCTGGTCATTTTCTACTTGTAATTAATTCTCTTTGATCATTACCACCACCCACAAACAAAACATATAGTTATAAACTATTCCCTTTATACAATACTAATATTGAAGAAATAAATTACTGGTAACAACCTTGTTATATAAAAAAATCATAACTATTTTTAATAAATAATCAAGTCCATATTAATTATGATGATATGATTTTAGTATAATATGACATTTTACCTGTCATAAGTTTGTCATGGCTGATGAGCTACACAATGGCCTAATGCTTTGATTGCATGAGGATGATGGAGGGTCCATTAATCTTTCTATTTCATTCAAACACAATTATCAGTTAGAATATAATATATTATAAAAATATAAAAGAATATCTTAACAACCTTTTGGAGTTGAATAATATATACTCCATTTTAATACTGCTTAGGAATACTAAGTAAACATGTAAAGGTGGTTGAAGACACATCCACATCAATGGCGTTGATTTAAATTTCTCTACTAACATCTCACACCTACACAGTAACTGCAACGTATATGGGCTTCATTTCTTGAATAATTTTGTATCCCATTTTTCTTCCCTTTTCCGTCATTTCAGTTCCCACAAAAAAGGTTGAGGACCATTTAGAACTTAGACTATACTGTTTATCATCATCATCAGCATCATCAGCCAAAAGAAACACAGCGCCGCTTCCTCTCGTGATTTGCATAAAGAATTCCCCGCTCCTTTCCTCTCTCTTTCTCTCTCTGCTTTACAGTTTTCATTTCTATGCTGCCCTTCTACTCAAATTCAATTTCGCAATAACACCCATCCTCACTTTCTCGTGCTGTTCCTCCTTATATTTCTCCAAATATAAATTCTGGGCTTTTGTTGTTTCCTGTTCTTTTTCCTTCTTCTGTTATGTATTCCTTTATGCTCTTTTTTCTTCCCATTTTGAATTTTTTCGGAGAGCAAGAGAGAAAGCGCTTTGTGTTTGCCCTCATCTTTCTTCCTTTGATCCTTTCAACAGGTACCTTCTTTCTTTTGTTTATCTATCTTTTTGTTGGCATGCTACTGTGTAATTTGCTTATTTGGGATGATTCTTGGTGTTTACTACACTGGTTTGTAAATTATTGTCAGTTAGTGGTTAGATTGTAGTGGGATGATGAGTGGTCCACCTTGTTGAACTATCCTTGTTGTTAGTCTGGAAATGAGAGAGACAATATGTAATAAATTGGATTCTGATAAGTTTCTTTCTTCATAATTACTCATCCAATTTACTCAAGGGGGCCTTATTTTATGAACAAGGAGAAGATAATTAGGTTGTGCTATTGGTTTATGATTTTTCTCTTTTCTGTCTAAAAGGTGATATTTGTGCCTCTCAATTCAATTAAAGAAGCTTTCTTTTTCTGGTGTCCCTCTGTAGTTTGTAGGTTTAAGCTTAGCTTCTGTCTATGGTTTTCTTCAACTAGCTAATGTTTGATGATCAAATTTCTTGGAAAGGATAACTAATACCTTTGTCTTCTGTGAAATTCAAGGCAATTTGCATAAGTGCAGGTCAAATTGTGGCATGATTTAGGTGTCATCACCAGTTGGATGTGTTGTCTAAGTTGGGTTAAAAACATAAGATTTTGCTACTACCTCCACGATCATGAATGTGTTGCTTGGTACTCATGAAATAATAGAGTTGGCAGAGAGCTGTGATTCTGAATCTGAAATTAGCAGAGAAAATGGGAAGCATCATTTAGGGAAGTCTCTAAAGAAGCCTAGTCTTGAGGATGACATCAACAAAATTTTTGAAGCAATCGAGATTGGGAGCTCTCGTCGAGGCATTGGTCATTCCGAACGACATGCTAGAGAAGCTTTACACAAGAGTGCCATAAAAAGGCCATGTCATGCTTCAGGTATTGGGATTTCGGAACCGGTGAGTTTGAAACAGGCTCTGAGAGGGCTATGCATCTCTCAAGCGTCGGAGATGGCTGCAGTGAAGA
Organism: Leonotis leonurus; assembly: GCA_026898415.1. Taxonomy (NCBI): domain Eukaryota; kingdom Viridiplantae; phylum Streptophyta; class Magnoliopsida; order Lamiales; family Lamiaceae; genus Leonotis; species Leonotis leonurus. The sequence continues at coordinate 4,319,866 of JAPKLX010000003.1, read as the reverse complement.
AGCGTATGTCGAGACCGCCAGCTTCTCCCGGGATTTCAGAAGCCGGAGCTATTAAAAAGTTGTATAGGGGTGTAGCTGTTGAGGCCAGTGAAGCTGGTCAGCCTCTTGATGAAGTTAAAGGGAATTTGATGGAGTTATCATTAGTATCTGGTCAGCCTACTGAATCGGAAAACACATCGGTGGCTGATGTATCGAAGAGAAAGGGGCATCGGTCTGTACTTTCGGACCATATCCCTCCTAAGGCCACTAAGAACGGATGCAGACTTCCTGAATCCAGTCATGTGAAAACTGAGCAAATCAGAAGCCCCTTAAAAGGTTTTGCCAAGAAGAAAATTGTGCCGAAAAGGATATTAGCTGCCAAGAAGCATAGTCCACAGAGTGAAGGCCCTAAGAATGATAATGACTGTCATAACAGCAGATTAGCTCATCAAACACTGGACTCTAGCCAATCATCCCCATCATCGAGCACTGATACTGACCTTGTAGTCAATGTGAATCCCCTAGATTCAAGTTCTAGTAAGCATTGTCATATTCCTCATAGCTTTAACAAAACAAAGAGTGCTGTGACAAGAGCTGATGAAAGATCAAGATCAGGAGAAAAGGGAGAGTTCTCTCAAAGCTCAAAAAGTAGCATAGGAGAATACAGCAGCACAACAAGTTATAGTGACGAGAGCTATCTCAGTGGCTCTAGTCGAAGTGGCTATCAACCTCATATGTCGAAGGACTCGAGACGGGAAGCTGTATGCTCTGTCCAGAAGCAGCATGGTAGATTAGGTATGTCACATTTTAAGCTGTTGAGGAAGATAGGTGGTGGCGATATCGGCACCATCTACCTCTCTGAGCTGATCGGTACGAGCTGCCTCTTTGCTGTGAAGGTTATGGATTATGAATTCTTAAGTAGCAGAAAGAAAACGCAGAGGGCTCACACTGAAAAAGAGATCCTGGAAATTCTCAACCATCCTTTTCTACCTACACTTTATGCCCATTTCACAACTAATAGGTATTCTTGTTTGGTTATGGAATACTGTCCTGGTGGTGATCTGCATATGCTTCGCCAAAAGCAGCAAACTAAGTGTTTTCCAGAGAAAGCAGCCAGGTTCTACGCTGCTGAAATACTTCTTGCAATGGAATACCTTCACATGCTTGGAGTCGTGTACAGAGACTTGAAGCCTGAGAACATTCTGGTACGTGAAGACGGTCACATCATGCTCTCCGATTTCGACTTATCCCTCCGATGTGCTGCAAACACTATGCTACTCAAGTCGACTTCTCCCATTGCAGAGACACCTAAAAAGATGTCCAGTCCATCCTGCATTGATCCCTTCTGCCTCCAGCCATCATGGCAGCTTTCTTGCTTCACACCCAAGTTCTTAACAGCTGCAGCCAAAGCCCGCAAGTTGAAATCCGAGCTAGCAGCTCAAGTCATCCCATTGCCACAGCTGGTGGTTGAGCCCGTGACTGCACGATCCAACTCCTTTGTGGGAACGCATGAGTATCTAGCTCCGGAGATCATCAAAGGGGAAGGCCATGGAAGTGCAGTGGATTGGTGGGCCTTTGGGATCTTCTTGTACGAGCTTTTATACGGTAAGACGCCCTTCAGAGGATCAAGCAACGAGGATACTATATCCAACGTGGTGTCAGAGTGCCTCAAGTTCCCAGAGTGTCCGAGGGTGAGTTATGACGCTCGAGACTTGATGAGAAGGTTGCTGAAGAAGGAGCCTGAGAATAGGCTGGGGTCTGCAAAGGGAGCTGCGGAGATCAAGCAGCATCCCTTCTTCGAGGGCCTTAACTGGGCTTTGATACGATGCCAAACGCCGCCAGAGCTGCCTAAGTTCTTTGATTTGGGTAATGTTAATAGTAAAAAGAGTAAGCTCCCCATAGAATTTGAGGCCAGGGGAGATGATGTAGAGTTTGAGATGTTCTAGCTAATTATAATGTGGAAAAGACTACACTGTTAGGTTAGTTTTCTTCCTTCTTTTCTTTTTCTATCACTTTTTGCCTCTGTTTTTCTAACACAAGATTTCCTCTTCACTGTAACTGATATATATATATATATAGCGTATAGTGTAAAATGTTATTTGAGCTAGAGTTGGCTGCAGATTAACAATGATAATGCTGTTAGAAGAATACAAATCTGTAGATGCTTACACCTGAATTACATTGGTTTTATGACAGCAACATAAAATCTTAAATCCCTTTTCAAATGAGATAATCTATTATCTAATGATATAATATTTTTTATAACATTAATAAGGCATGACATGTATATAAGGAAGATATATAAGAAAAAAAAATATTTTACTTTTTTAAATCATTAATTAGATCACATGTATTTTATCACTATAAAAGAGAATACACACTACAAAAAATAAATAAATATAATAAAACCAACAGAAGGGCATTATTTGAGCATCAGATTTCATTCTTAGAAAAAGAAGGTTTCATTGATTTATTATATTCTCTAGTTTTTTTCCGTGAAAATAAAAAAGGACACTTATATTGTCGAGATTTACCAATTGCCACCAGTCAGTCGCCCTCAAAAACCCAATGCAAGAATTGCAGTCAAAACCCAAACAATACTAATCAGAATTTGAAAAGCATCTCAGTAAATACCTAACACAGGAATACTACTTCTCATCAATGGCTTCGACGGCATCATCACCATCTGCTAATAAACCATTCTCGGTTCTATTTGTGTGCCTTGTCAATATTTGCAGAAGCCCAGCTGCTGAAGGCGTCTTCACCCACCTCGTCAACCAAAGGAATCTCCATTCCCGATTCCTCATTGATTCTGCTGGAACCATTAATTACCACGAGGTGCTTGTCACTGTGTGTGTTTGCGCGTCAACTTGTCGTACAACTTGTTTGAATTGAGCTGGTGACGATTCTCTCTTTTATCTCTAATGATTAACGAAGGGTAATCAAGCTGATCAAAGGATGATAGCAGCTGCAAAAAGGAGTGGGATTGAGATAACCTCGATATCGAGGCCAATAAAGCCATCAGATTTCAGAGATTTTGATCTCATTCTTGCCATGGATAGGCAGAACAAATGTATGTCTCTGCTTTTGTGTGTGTATGTGTGTGTTTGAACTGTTTCAGTCCTTGCATTTTGATGAATATTTTTTTGTAGATCACGTATTTATAGTTGGTATCAATATACTGTTAAATAAGACAAGGTGATTGGGAAATGGATGAAGCTATTGTCTAATGATTGTGATGCTTTGTTTTGTTCTAAGAGGACATACTTGCGGCGTTTAAGAGGGGGAAAAACAGAGAGACGTTTCCTGCTGATGCAGCCAAGAAGGTTTTGAAACTCATTTGATGCACTTTGAGTGATTGCTTTGTGTCAACACTTCCTTTTTCTTTGTCAAATTTTGTTTTGACTCGCCGTCATCAATGAATTGTTGTATGCAGGTTCAGTTAATGTGTACTTACTGCAAGCGGCATAATGAAACAGAAGTGCCCGACCCGTACTATGGCGGATAACAAGGTTTTGAGAAGGTAATACACTTAGGTGACGTTTACGGTGCACGATAAGATGGATTGATATAATTAATCCAAACTAATTTGATATTTACTTTGATGGATAAATGTTGGATTACTTGAATTTGAACTAATTTAATAAGCTTATCCTTCAAATACTCAATCGTGTATTTTATTAATCTAGCTTATCACTCAAAATAAACGATACCTTAAAATACTTCTCCTTAGAATGAGATTGCCGCAAAAAGACTTGCTGAAGCTATCATTGTTAGTTATGTTTGCATTTTATCATGTTTTTGGGATCATTTTTTGAAACCCTATTTCTTAAAACTTACATGTTTTTGCACTGCTCTTCTTTCTATTGAGCAGATGTACTATATGGTTATGTTAGCTTGTAACGGTTCGACTTGTAAAGATTAGCTTTGTTATCTAGAAAACGAGATTTTCTTACCATCTTAGGATGAATATAATATACGAACACATATTGGCAGGCATCTGATTTATATGGGATTTATTTGCATGTTTTGATTTGAATTAGTGTGCTTCCTCTGCATTTAGATAAAAACATGCGAACAAACTGTTTTTTAGGTTGTATATGTATAAAGTAAGCTTGAACATACATCCAAATAATGATGCTATCCTCTTTTCTATATTCTGCTAACCTTGGCCCAAGTGTGAAATAGAAATTTTTGTTTGAATGGCATTGGTTCATGTTCAATTTCTGTTTAAATAGTAAATTTCCTTTGAATGGAATTAGAAGGAACTGCATAATGAGCTGATACTCAAACTATTAATAATAGACTAATCTTTTGATTGATACCTTCCTACTAGTTCTAGTGGTTTGCCTTTCATTGAAGTCTTAAGACACTTCTTAGCAAGTTTTTTTTTCAACAACTTGAGCAGATATGATCTAGCAACTTGGATTTGACCAAAAAGATCACTCATGTTTTTGTGGTAGGTACTGGATATACTTGAAGATGGTTGCGAATCGCTGCTTGAAAATATTTTTGGCGCGAAAAGTCTTGGCTAAGATTGGTGTTTAATTATGTGGAGTTTATTTTTGGACTCGATAGAATATACATATTATTGTTAACTTACTGTGTTTTTCCTCTTTCCATCAGCAATGAAAGTATATATATTTTTGTTATGGTGTAAGAGAATGTTGAGTATGTTATTGACATATCCTCAACTCCAGAATACTTCATATGGCATTTACTGTATAAAAGCAAATTCAATAAACTCTTTATATATTGTTGAGTTCTTATAAGCTACATACATCACTTGTTAAGAGGAACAACTCATACACAAAGACTTCTACAATGACCTAGAATTTCAGACAAGAATGTGAAAGGACATCTCATGAAAAAACATGCCGAGATTTCTTGCCTGCTAAAAATAACATACAGATTTGGAAAGGGCAAACACAGATTATCCTTCCCAGCAATGCATAACCAAGTCCAATGACGTCGGAAAAGTCAGGCCTTTTCGTCCCGGTTCGAGCAGCGCTTCATATGACTAAACTCTGTCTTTTTGAGCTAATCTAAGCGCCTTTCATATGATGAAACTCTGTTTGGGCCCCTTTTTACGCTTACCCCTTGGATTAGCGTTTAGTGTGCAAGAGAAGACATTCAAAAGCTCTTCATCTTCAACATTAACTAAGATTGAAGCAGCACTTGGGTTTGCGATTAGGAGTTTTGCTACCAGATAACCTGCAACAGACCACGTTTGGAAAAGTCGTGCTTGTTTCCCAATGAATCGTGCTCCTTTCGTGTCATAGTATTCTGCCCACTTGTCCTTTGCTAGACGTTTTTCAGCAATCTTGATTGCATTTTCGGCTATCTCTGGTCTCTTCATCTTCAAGCATGCCACGGTCAACTGAAGGACCACAGATATAGAGAGGATTAGCAAAAATAATTGAAAAATAAGTTGCAACAAGTGCACAAGATTGTTACATGATGAAAACTAATTATTTTGATTGAGAATCCTTCTTAAGATGAGTATCTTGCTTTTATTAGGGTGGATTTTCAAATGATACAAACACTCATATAAAGTGAAATGAAACAAATACGGGTACACGCTGAATTCAAATGAGCGAATGAATGAAACCAGTATTGGGTGTGAAGCTTGCTTTATGCAAGTCAAATGAATCAGATCTAACATAGGCACCAAACACCTAAAAGGCATTCAAAATGAGTGCAACCTCTCAACAAAACAATGTGCAATGTTTAAATAATAAATTCAAGTCCTTATATGAAGGATAACAGTAATAGATTAATCCATGAGAAACAAGAATGGAACTAGCACGAAAAAGAAGTTCGCATAAGAGGGTCGACTTCACCTGCCAGAGCAATGTAGGCCATGAACCTCCATTGTGGTAAGACCAAGGCCTGCACAATAAACAACATTAGAATATTCCATAATGTCAAATAACTTGGTCCCAGTAAATAGTAATGAAAAAACCATTGATTTTCGAGAAGTAACATTACGTGTTCTTTGGATCACTGCCTGTGATGATTCGCCACTCCTGACCCTCTAAAGCAGGGTAACAAATTTTCAACGGCATATTACTAACAAGATCAGACCATTTGTCTTCAATAAGATCCAATATAGCATGTGACTGCTGTGTGGTAGCAAGACCACATACTATTGCCCATAAATTTCCAAGTGAGAAGAAACGGAAGTCCATGTGTGCGGGCTGCAGGTTTCCAATAAGATAGCCTCCTCTGTGGGGCATCCACTCCACAAGCCAGGGAGGAATTTGATCAGGGTAGATGTTGAACTTGTTAATTGCATCAAACGAATACTCCTCTGTCTTGTATCGATAGATTTCATTCAGTTTCTTCAAATCAATCCAGTAGTATTCCCGGATGTGAATTGATAAAGCGACTAACCGGTTGTTTAGTGCCCTCATGAGGTCTGCAGAAGCTTCCTCAGGAGCAAGCATCTCTCGTGCACAAAGCAGAGCTGAATAGAATAATGACTGCAAGACAAGCAATACATCTGCATAAATATCCATCTACAGAAAATATACATTAGCATCTTTTGCTTTATACTTCTTAAAAGATAGTGCTTAGCATTTTCTTCGGCTCAAAAGGGAAGTTGGGTAAAGCTCAATTTTTGAGGTTAAACAAGGGAGGGGGGGTAATTTTATTTCATCAAGAATTCTTAACTATGAATGTTTTGTAAAAGAGGACTAGGAATTCAATTCCACAAACCAAACAGAAAACATTAGGGAAGAGGGAAGGAGATGAAAGGTGAGATAGGAAGACATACAATGAGATAATAAGACGGTATGCCCCCATGACACACATTAAAAATATGATAAAAATAAAACCTGAATCTCGAGTGGGTGACCATGGATACCCATACGGCGATCTATCATGCATGAACCATCCGTTACTAATAAAGTTGGAAACATATCGAAACCATCTGCCAAACAAAGCTTTAAAATCATCTTAATGCCAGTCTGTACATCAATCCTTTGTTGGACAGAAAGGTCTCCTGAGCTTTTTCCATATGCACGTAACAGTATGATCCACCATAAGCCTGAGCAACAAAGCCACGATGTTGAACTGGGTCCAGATAATCAGAAATGCCAGAATGAGAGCAAAAATTACTAACCAGAATCAACTGGTGCCACCCGACCAATTGCAGCCTCTCCGAAGTCGGGATCTAAAACCTCTTTGGTTGCAGAATCATCACCATCTAGTGGCACAACACGTACTTTAAAACTTGCTGGCATTAGTCCTTGTCCAGGACTATGGCAATCTATAGTTTTCTCCCAACTCTGTTTATAACAAAAACATACTTATTTAAAGCAAAAAAAAAAAACCGAAAAACCAAAAGTTTAGGAGGCCCAATTAAGAATGATTAGTTTGTTATGATATCTACCTAATCCCTCAACAGTCTGGGAAATGTAATAAATTGGCAGATTGTAGTATTTGTTTAAACCTCGTGAAAACAGATGCAACTTTGGAAACCAACGAACCAGGTAGCACGAAACAAAGTAATTAACAATGAGATTTCTAAAACTTTGATGTGTTTATAAGAACTTACGACTTAGAGTGCATTAATACTTTATGCCAATAAGAGTTAACTAATAAATTTCTGCCAATATGGATGGGTGGAGAAGACCAACTAATAACAAGCATGAAAATATATAATGTGCTAATGCGTTAATGAGTGTTAAAAGTTAATGTTCCCATCATTTTCTTTCCAACCAATAAATGAAGGATAATGTTTACCACCAAAGGTAAACAAATTGATAAATTGGATAATCCATTAATTTAGGACATGAGTATTTTATTTCAGAGAACCGACGACTAGATTTAAGGACATTTCTGTGACATATTCAAATATGGCAAATCAGAATTATGGACACTGTATTACCTGCAGCTGAAGAGTGTGAAGAATGAAATTCCTAACAATTTCATATTCTCCATTTAACAGAAAAGCGATCCCTGAAGGTACAAAATCACGTATAAACACTTGATCGTAATTAAGCATATTCGAGTCACTTGGATCATTAGCAGCAATGGTTCCAACGGGATTGCCACAATAGTGCACCATCGATGCTCGCAACAAATTCCACGCTTCATCCTCCAAAGAATCTGCATTCTTTTTACTAAAAGTTTGGTCAATCGTTGTATCTGATGCCAATTCATTATTGTAACGAACGCCTTCCTTTTCATGTTTCAAATGCTGTGAAGCTTCAAGCATTTGATCATCAAGATCCTTGGCTACACCATCGACCAATCTTCTACTCACTTCCTCTATAGGAGTATCCCGGACACTTTCGCCCCTAATGCAATTGCAACACAAAGAATTCAACCGATTGCTCTGTCTCTCACCAAAAATACGACCATTACTTCTAACAGCATGGCTTCCCGCATAGTTTTTAGAGGCGCCTTGGTCCTTTCGTGATATGGATCTATAATGTCTATAAGTATGGCTACCGTACTTAAAAGAAAGAAGTGAAGTTGATCCCAAATCTCTATATGCCTGGCATGGCAGCGCCCGAGGCAGAACTCGGAGGGCTGCTTCAGATGCAGCCATAGAACTGCTAAAATATAGTTTAGCAATCGTCTTGGCTTCAATATTCCTGCACAATCACAAAAAAGTAAAGGTCACAGTCATTGACAATAAGCAGACAAGACAAAGGAAACATCATAAACATCAATACGGCAAGTTCTAAAGTTATTACGAACATCGATTAAGTAACTGAACGCAGTCACATGTATTAAAGAACTATCATGTTTGCCAATTCACAGCAGTGTACTTTCATTATTTCCAATCCGACAAACCCTAATGAGAGAAATAAGAAGGCAGAATAACACAGTGGTAGAGCAGTGGCCAAAACAAAACAGATATGGTTACCAGGATTTGCAAATCATGCAATTTACGTCTTTTCCAGTTACTGTATAAAACCCGACAGGAGCGAGCTCTGGAAAGGAAGTGAGTTTAGAAAGTCACACAATCAAAGAGAGAGGGGACTGACTTCAGAAAAGTTGCAAAGTTGTGATTTTAACAGCGAACTGAAAAAGGAAAGAGCAATTGGTTGCTCAGTTGATGTCTTGAGGTGGCGTATTCGCGGGCGGCCGCGAATGGAGGGTTGACACGGCGGTGGGCGAGTTCCGTGATGGGTACGGCTTTCCGGTGACGCGTGGGTATGTCTGTATGTTTAACTTTTGCCCAATTGGGGCAAATAATAATATGTTCACTAAAATTGTGTGAAATTATACAAATATGCATGTAAGCATATGATAGGCGTGAACGCCTCTCTTTTTTTGGATAATACTCCAAGACATGTACATATGTATGTGTCAACAAAAATAAGTAACTCTCCCCATATATATCTCTAATTGTGATTTTAGAAATTTAAAATATTCATCAACAAGAAAATGATGGATACTGTTATTGCACACATATGATTGTATTCATATTGTTCAAAGCTAAACTTGAGGATCGTATTGAGCTCAAAATCTACCACTCAAAACCACATTGCTTGCCCTTCAAATTCTTAAATTCATAGGCTATTTTTGCAGTGTAACTATATTTCAAATTTAGTTTTTATGTATATAATTTTTGGAGTTAATTGCTTATATATTTAATAATTTTTTATGTTTTCGCCCTTTTCCATGGTTTTCAAATTTTTCAGTAATGTAGATGGAACTAACTATGATTTTCTCAGTAATGTAAGATACTAAGACAGAACTATATAGTAATGCCACAAGGAGATTGATTATTATTTTCTCATATCAAAGAAAAACCATATTCCAGAAAAATATTCATGAAATCTCAATCATTTCCATTGAACTCAAACAATCTGAAAATTGAATAATCACCTTGATGGCGAATAAATTAGTCAAACGGTCTGCATTCAGAAATTATTACAATTGAAAGGTGCAAATAAGAAATGTTTCTATATCATAAGCTTGGACAAAGAAACTTCAATTAGGATCATTGCAGAAAAGGAGATATCTCCTCATTCCTTCTTTCCGATCCCATGAGACATGTTGTAGATCCCTCTCCCCTGAGAATGAGATGATAGTCACCAATTATGCTCACAAACCAACCCCAAATACATATAATGAATTAGAAGATGAAAAATCAAGGAATGTACTCACAATAAGGAACAGAGATGAACCAGCCAAAGCCAAAGGAATGGCAACCGAGGTGATCTTATCCATTGGCCCCTTCAAATATGTATGTTTATGAATATTTTGGAAAATTTGTTGCTTCTCAAAGAGCTTCTCTCTCGGCCTAAAGGGTTGCTCAGACATCCTGCATGATTTCATTTCAATCAACTAACGGTCGTACAAGGCTCGTAAGAATGAATCCCTTTGATTACAGAATACAAAAGGAACACGAACATATCCCACTGTCTTCTTTCTAGACATTAGTAGATATTGGTCCACAAGAAGTATGCAGAGTAATTAATTGAATATTGATTGTAGTAGTAAACATGAAGGGCAACACGAGAAAGCATTGAAGAGTGCATTTCAGATAGTCAATGCCATTTCAACCCTATCACAACCATATCAGTGTAAATGTTCAAGAACTTATGCTTGGAAGAGACAACCATGTGATTCCTTGACTAATAATCAACCCAACTTTGGCTTGCTTGAGCTTTATTATTAATCACATAATTTAACAGGCATTATGATCAATCAAACCGGACACATGATTTATATTAATCCAAATATCCCATCATCTGTTATCCTATCAATCTAATTCATCCCATCAACTAAACCAAACACGCCCTTAAAGTCAAGCACGAAATTCCATCCAAAAAGAAATTACAAGTGAGAAGAAACGGACATTTCTTATAAAATATGAAAGCAGGTTAAAATCAAATTCAGCATCTGTAGAAAACCAGAGATGAGTGCAGGAAATAACAATAGTCAAATTCTAGAAGAAACGAACCAATCCATTAACGCATCCAACAAAAATTCACACTATAAATATTAAAAATTTAGAAAATACAGATTCAGCAGCCGAAAAAACTCACAGATCCATCCAACGGGAGTAACAAACCCCAGATGAAATGAATTCGCATCACCCAAATGAAATTGAAATTACGATGCAATTGCACGAGACTCACCTGAATTGCAAAGGTTGACGAATCAAACACAATAGAAACTGAAAAGGGAAAAGATTGAAGGGATTGGGCGAGATGAAACGAAATGTGGGGAGGGCTGAAGAATGAGAAATTGTTTTATAGCAGAGGTGGACGATAATTGGGTTCCGGGTACGATCCAAGTGTTATTCGGGCATTCGCTACTACCCGAAATGATCCAAGTCCCGACCAGATTAGATTCGAACAAATCAACATACAAACTATTATTTGGGTTGGACTGGGCTATAACTATCACATCTTTTGTGCCCCTCAGGCCCACTTTAGTTCTTACCTTGCACACATTTCCTAGACCTAGACAAAAATTAAGAAAATTGAGTCTTTATATATTACAAAATTTTCAGTTTTATATATACAAAAAATTCAGTGAGAGTGTTCTTAATCTTTTACGTACTAATATATTTTTTTAAACTTATCTTCAGAAGCTTAGAACGGTCGAGTCCAATATCTAGACATAGGATTGACCCTGGGTGCATGCAATTATGCAAACATTAAAACAAGTTTTATTTTGAGCAAACAACATTTTGTGTACTAGAGTTTAGTCCCGTTTTATTTTTATTGGTTTTGTCAAATTTTAGTTTCGTACTCTAAGCTGAAGACATAAAGGAGTCAAGTGACTTTGGTGAAACTCATAGTTGTGAAAAACTCGTAGTTAATTGTTTTGAAATATAATGTTATTAGTAATATTATTAGAAATGAGTATATTTAATCTATAACCATAATTTCATATATTAAAAATAAATTTAAATTTAAAATCAATCTAAAAGCATATAATCCATTTTTCTCCCAGTAGAAAGATTTATGCTCAATAGAAATTAAATGCGTTTGCCGGGAGTCGAACCCGGGTCTATTGCTTGGAAGGCAATTATCCTAACCGTTGGACTACAAACGCTTTCTATAAAGGGCTGATGATATTTATTAATTTATAAGGAAAACCATATTTGAATTGGTTCAATTCATTGACATTTCTAATTAATTTGTGTCTGAGAAAATGGCGAAATGATGCCCTGTTTGGGACAACAATAGTAGAAAATTAAAGGGTATGAATCCCAATTTCTGCTTGAACTTGTAACAATTATACCCAAAAAAGATAGGAGTGAAGTGATGTCGAAAAAAGAGTCGATTCCTTAAAACTTTATGTGAGGTAGATTTAGGCAATCTGCCTCCATTTGTTATAACCATGTAGAATAAAAGTGGGCCTAAACAATGATGAAGAATTAAAATAAAGGACAGTATTATTGCAATAAGAAACAAAGATAATATATCTGCTTTACGCAAGAGAAGTTCTCAACCGGTACATTATTAATAGTGTTAATACAGTTCATAATCAAAACAATTTGTGCACAATCTTTAAAGCTTTATTCATTTATTCAAATTATACTTCTTTAAACTGTTCTACCTTGAAAATAAACCAATTAAAAATCCGAAAATTTGATCAAAAGGAGTAGCCATCTTTTCTTTTTGTCACCCAATATGTATATTAAGGACAGGAAATACATATCCAAAAGAAAACAAAGTTGCAAAAGGTTGAAGTTTCTTGAACAAGACTCGGAATGAGTTGTAATAATGAATTGATAAAGAGAGAATTTCACTCCTACTTTGTCTTGTCACCTAAGTCTTTAAACTTCCACATTTTGAGTTCAAGTAGGTAAACTCTTATTGTCTATTTAGAGAAGCATACTTTCATCCCAAGCACTCCCTTAGGCCTTAGCACAAAGTAAAGAAAATTAGTGTATTAATTGAATGTTCAAATCAAATGTGTATGATCACATCCAAACTTAATAGGACAATGTACTGGGGAATGTCATCTAATTGGATGAATCTTGAATATTTAGGTCATAAAAAAAATATTCTCCCAGATACATTAATAACGACTCATTTATTTTTGACATGACAATCAATAATTATATGTTCCGCGAAAATCAATAAACACCCCATGTGTTAATTTATATATATATATAATAAAAAAAAACGAATCGTTATTAACGAGACATCTCAAAAAGAAATATGGGTCCAAGACGAGGGAGTAAAGAGGAAAAGAAAAGATTTGTCAATAGACAAACCCTTCAACAAATGCCATATTAGTTATTCAACAACTCTTGCTATTTATCTCTATCTTTTTTTGGTAATTTTGACGTCTAATGTATAATTATTGAGTGTTTTTTAAATATCATGTAAAAAAGCAAATGAACATCTCATATGTCAACTATTACCGAAAAAATGAATCATTATTAACGACACGAAATATTGTGTTGGAGGATTGATGTTTTCAACTATGGTTGGAATATTGAGAATCCACAACATACAAAGTGCAGTAGTTAGTAGAATTTGCAACATACCTACCTAAGAAAACAGTATCTTCACCAGAAAAAAATATATATCCCAGTAGAATTATTATGTTGGTATACTAACACAACATATGAAAAGTGAAAACAAATACTAACACTAAAAAGTTAATACCAAGATTAACTAGAGCAAGCCATCCCAGATTTTTCCCACACATTATGAGGTGTTGGGCAGTTTGGTCATTTCCCTCCTTTCAAAATTTGTTGTGAAGCAAGAAAGAGATAGCTTGACAAACCATTCTCAAAAGCTAGATTTTGCCATAAGCATTAGTGAACAGGGGAAAGAGAGACATCTTCCAAAGCATAAAAGCAAAAGAAAGGGATTACAAGTAAATTCTCATTAGCTAGCAGTTGGTAAATGACAACACAGAAGCAGCAAGCATTAGAGCTACAACAAGCACAAATGCTGAAGATCAAGAGCTCTGGCATGATCAGCCATGTAGGTAGCCCTTTGCTACACGAAGACAGAGACGAGGAGATGACGCGCACCGCCTTAGCAGCATTCCGTGCTAAGGAAGAAGAGATTGAGAGAAGGAAGATTGAGGTCAGGGACAAAGTTCATGCGCAGTTAGGCCGTGTCGAGGAAGAGACGAAGCGCCTTGCCGAAATCCGTGAGGTACGTTGAATGAATATAACATTGGTATTTTACTTCATAGTCAATAGTTTGAGCATGAGCTTCATTTTTGTTGCATTACAACCTAGTAGGAGCTCGAAGCACTGCATGACCCAATGAGGAAAGAAGTAGCAATTGTTAGAAAGAGAATTGATCTCATTAATCGAGACTTGAAGCCATTGGGGCTTAGTTGCCAGAAGAAGGTGAAGAGACATCATACTCTTCCACTCTAAGTTAAAATCATTAATTTTCTTTCTTCTTTCAGCTCAACTGTTCAGCAAGAAGGAAATGTTTATAATGACAGATCATTTATTTATAATGATAGGAAAAAGAATACAAAGAAGCCCTTGAAGCTTTTACTGAGAAGAACAGGGAGAAAGGGCAACAGATAGCAAAACTAGTTGAGGTTGTAATTAAACTCCACACTCTTTTTCTTCAAGAAATTGTCCTTTATCTGTAATAATTTGTTACATTTAGTTATTTTTATCCATTTTCCCCTTCTTTTTGATGATTAATCTTGGGACAGTTGGTAGCTGAAAGTGAGAAACTGAGACTGAAGAAACTGGAGGAGCTAAGCAAGAACATTGATTCTCTACGTTAAGTAATCTTAACAACTCTTTCCAAGAAGTTTAATGATGATAGATGGTTGTTTGCGTTTGGTTGTGTTTAGTTTTCGTTTGTTTCAAGATTGTTTGAGACAAGGTAGTTGAAATGTTTATGATGTCGTCGTGTAATGAGTGTGAGAGTTGCTGTGAATATTTGCTTGCTCCCTTGTTGTAATGCTAATTTTGTTACAGAATCAATCATGGCTTGCTTGCTCAATTAAATCAACAACTATATATTATTATTTTGGTTTCTTTAAATCACAAGCTAAGTTGAATTGGATTGTTTATTTAATTTAAGGTTGTTTCGGTTGCTCGTATCCAAATTATTTATATTAATATACTAAAAAGAAGATATAAATCATTTATATATATATATATATATATATATATATATATCTTTATTTATCAAAGCAAACACAACGATGTGAGAAACCCAAATAAATTTAAAAGCAAGGCCATGGGATGGGATATGAATACATGGTGTGTTTTAGAAAAAACTAAAATAAACAAGGAGACAAAAATACACTTCAACATAAATAAAATAACATGAAGCCTCACTTTCCACATGCACACGTGGATCATTCTGGTTGGTGTCTTGTGTTCAACATATTTTTTGTTGATTTTTTTGACTCGTTTTTATACTGATTACATACATATACATATGCGTCATGTAGATAATGATGGTTTGTGGATGGCTGATATATACTCCCACCCACTTAATAAGTATCACATAAAACTTTTGAGCACGATTATTAAGAAAAATGTATAAAATAGTGTAAAAGTGATAAAAATAGTAGAGTCCACACTTTTTTAAAGAATAACTTTTGAATGTGTCAAATTTAGTAGGATGACCAAATAAGTAAATTGTGTTAAATTTAATTAGACAAATGAAGTATTATTCAACATTTTATATATTACTATAATTTTTCACGAGGTACATATTTTTGAAAATATTCATTTTTTGATGATTTTAATTTATATCTATTAAAGTTAAATTGACCATTACGGTATTTTCCATTTGTATGATATCAAAATTTAAATTATAATAATATTAGGTATTACGAATCTATGTACACGTGCTTATAATATATTACTCTTCCGTTTTAATAAGCATAACACTTTTTTTTACGATTATTAAAGAAATGTATAAAATAATGTAAAAATTATAAAATTAATGTGATTCATATCTTTTTAATTAAAGTGATAATTTTTGTTATTTTTGGGTGTCAAGTGGGACAACTCAAAAAGGAAAGTGTATATATGATATTTAGTGGTACGGACGGATATTATATAAAAGTTAATTTTCATCTTGAAGATTGAACCAACCAATAAATATTTTTAAAAACATAATATTATTATTATCATCATGGATCATCTGCCCTACGTGAGAATAAAATCATTTATTGTCTAATAGTGTAACATTGGTGCATGACATATATATGACATAATTATCGTTCAAGATTTTTAGAGTATGTATATAAGAAAAATAATTTTTAATTTTTATATCATTAATTATGTTATGTTTCACGATCTTATTAATACAATATGATATGTCATATCATTATGTAGATCTATCAAAATTGGAACAAAATGGCCCAGCCCGATAAGCTTAACCGACCCACCCGTAATTAGAGTCGGGTTGGGCTCAAATTATATAAGTTCAAAAATTTCGGGGCCAACGGACATATGAGTTTTGGGCTATAAAAGTTCAGTGGACTTCGGACCAATTTGATTCACCTTACTTTTCAACATTATTTTATAACAAACTTATTTTTCCACTCTAGTTAATTATAAAATAAAATAACAAATATACATTAAATATAATAATATTAGATTTATATCTTAATGCAAATTTTTTTATTTTTTTTAAGAATTTTAAAAAATATAACTAGTTCACATTATATTTTAAATTTCTAAAAGTATTTTTTTAATTTATTAGTCAATTTAGCTCATTAACTCGATAACTGTGATTAACGGATATGAACTTGAATTTCATCGACCCAAATAAATTTTAGGTCGGTCCAACTCAGTCTGAAACATAACTATAATCCGGTTGGCTAGACCGACTGATCTGAACCGATCATGAGCTTTTTAAGCAATAAAAAATTAGGATTAACCGTAGCTACGTGTTATCTTGTGATATCTCGATTCCCACTTTAATCTAAAAAATGTCTGTACACGTCGTTTTTTATGATTACAGATGCTAAAAAAATATCTCTAATATACTCGTAGCTTGCATGCTTTCTTGCTAGAAATTATAATATTGCATCTTGTGGAACAAGTTGATTAATTAATGAACTCTGTATTTATTATATATATTGGTTAATAAAAAAAACCCTCTACATTACATATACAAGTACTGACACTATATTGTCAGTAAAAACTATAACACAAAATTAGCTATATATTTTCAAAGTAAAATAAGCAAACCCCCATGCACGAAATTAAGGATGAAAACTTCTTGCAAAAAACCCCTCATTACAAACATTAAACTGAACTTAAGTACAAAAAGACCATGCCTTGGAAGATATATTTTAATACCCATTAATTCGTGCGTTGGTATGTAATTATGTCTGCCACCTTATGTGCTATATTTCTATACCACTCTCTTCAATTTATTTTGGTATTTGACGTACGATTATGAAGTTCAAATTCCATGGGTGCATGGGGTTAGGGTTTAGTCTGACCAGAGAGTGAGGTCGAAGTCTGCATGATGATCATCGTCATCATAGTGGGCCCAACTGAAGCCTTTCTTCATGGCTGGTGGTGTCAGAAGCATCCCCTCCGCCATGCAATCCACCAGCAGCGGCATATTGTACAACGCCTCCTCGTCCACAAACTCCGCCGCCGCCGCCGCCTCGCCGCTGAATTCTCGAGCTGCATTTTGAGCGGCGCTCAGAATGTCGGCGTGGGAAGCGGACTGCGACCGCGGGAGGCGGTGGGCGGCGTCCGGGAAGTTGAACTGGGCGGAGCCCCCATGCAGTGCTAGGGTGGCGGCGTCATGCGCCGCCGCGGCCATCTCCGGGTTGGGGAAAGTCCCCAGCCATATTCTGGATCGCTTGTTGGGATCGCGCACTTCGCTTACCCACTTGCCGCTGCTCCGCCGCCGCACTCCCCGGTACAATGGGTGGCGCATGCCCTTCCTCGCTTCACGCTTTTTGTCATCGGTGGGCGTCTCGTTGATCGGAGAGAGGTCAGTTGGTAGTGGAGAAGACGAAGTTGAAGCTTCGGAATCCATGTGCTTCTAATGAATCGATTAGTGAATTTCAATTATTTTATCGTAGATTTGCACGTAGAATTGATCATCAGTATGTGTAAATGACTGCATGCACACACACACATATATATGTATACGTAGATTACATATATATATATATATAGGTAGACCGTACACACGAGAGAGAGAGAGAGGGAGTTGGTTCTAAAAGAAAGACTAATTAAGGTAGATTGATGTCATGTCGTGGGTGGTGGTACTGGTAACAACTGCTTGAATTAGGCACGTGTTTGTGCGTTTCCTGGGATGTTTTAGCAAAGGAAATATTTGGAGGTATGTAGCAATATTCCAGTTTATATGTGGTCTGTGCACCACGTGGCATATACTAAAGGACGGTGACGTTATACATCCTCATTATTATCTGAACTTGTTTGACTTTTTCAATAATTTTCGCTTTCATTAGGGAACTATGTTACCAGTCTACGATGCTTTAATTTTTTTCTTTATTTAATTTATTTATTATAAAGAAAGTATAACGATTAACTAATATACGAATGAATCAACATGCAAATAGGAAATTGGACTCCTTTTCCTTTCTGAACGTGATCGATCGATCGGTCCTATAAAATTAAATGGGATACACATAGATGTAGACTTATAATTTGAAAAGTTTAATTGATGAAACTAAAGAAGTTTCTACCAAAATACAAATATAGTTGCATTGGTTTTTCAATCGGACAAGATTATGAATTGAACATGTGAGATCGATGTTCATGCATTTCTGGCAACGAAATCTTGATGAAATAATACATGGTTAATATATTTAAATTAAAATATATACAAGAAAGATGAAAATATGCAATATTGATTCATTTACATAAAATGATATTTAATTAACTAAATATTAATAAGAGAGAGCATAAATATGTTCTCAATAATTGTGAATTTATTTTATCATACGTTACAATAAAATGTACTGAAAGTTTAAAATAATATGATTGGAAGTTAAATTTCATTATTAATAATTATTAGTGAATAAAAATTAATTATCATTATGACGTCTCATTACAATTTTTCTACTTAAAAGTGAATAATGACAAGATATATACTGTGACTATAATATTAATTTAATTAAATCAGAATAAAGCATTTTGTGGTAGATGATGGACGTCCACAAATTATATGCATGAGACCTTTCATTTACTTGAATTGACATGCATAGACCTGTCAAAATTTATCGAAAAAACGGTATACCGTACTTACCGTACCGAAAAATATCGTAAAATACCGAATATAAGGTATACCGAAATTTTTGGTAAGGTATCATACCGTACCGAACTTTTAGGTAAGGTAAAGGTATAATTTTTCCAAATACCGAGGTATACCATCATATACCGTACCGCGGTATATACCGAAAAAATTGGTATATACCGTTATTTTGGTATATATCGATATATATATATATACACACACATATATTTATAATATTACATGTACATATATATTCGATTTGAATTATAAGAAAATTGTTTATTCATAAATTATGAATTATAATTAATAAATATGAATGACAAACTACAAAAACATGTGAATTTATTGATAATTAAAAAGATTCAACAATAACTTATATACTACTTATTATCTTAAATAATAACGATGAACTAATATATATATATATATATATATATTGTTACATAACTAAATAATTATGATATAATTAGACGATCTATTAGTTTCTAAATATAATATAAGTTGTAATATATAATTAATGAAAATATATTATTATTTTTATAATATATCATACATAAATGATCAAATTAATTATAATTATATGCTTAAATCTAGTTAATTAGTAATATGAAAATACAATAATATAGTTAGTTAATATATTGTAATTAATTATATGATATTAGTGGTTTATCTCATAAATTATGTTATTAAAAAATAATATTTTATGTTTTTTATATGTTTTTTATCGCAAAAAAAAGGTATATCGAATTAATGTAAGATGTACCGAAAGTAAATAAGTTTTGGTATACCTTGTAAGAAAGGTATATCGAAGTAAGGTAAGGTATACCGAAAATAAGGTAAGGTATAGGTATGTAAAAATGTCATACCGAAAGTAAGGTATACCGAACTAAGGTATACCGAAAAGTATGGTAAGGTAACGGTATGAAATTTTTCATACCGAAAATAAAGATAAGGTATAAGGTATGACAATTTTAGTAAGGTACCGTACCGCGACACCCTCACATGCATCCACATTTATAGAATTACATATAATGAACCAATTATAGTAATATTGTTTTGAAGATGAAATTGGAGAAGAAATCTGAAGTTGACCGAAATGTTCACGTGGAAATTAATCCAAAAAAAGTATTCCGCCACCGCCAAATTTTATATGTTGACTAAATTAATATGCTAATGTTGTAATTTTCTAATGCGTTTTCTTAAAAAGAAAGCCCTTCTGTTTAATGGGTGCACGTGCATATATATACTAGACCGTACCATAAAGCGCACGTGTTGTGTATTAGTACGATGATTTTTTAAATTAATTCAAATCATCACGAACAGCGGATTGATTTTCTTAGAAAGTCAATTTGTTTTTCTTAATTTATACTCCACATTACATAGAATATATTTATTTATTATAATTGTTATGGCATATTACAAATTATTGAACTCAAATAACATTTGTTGTAAAAATATTTATTTATTACTCCATCTATTTTAATAAGCATGTCATTTGAATATATTAAAATAAGAAATTGTGTCAAGTTTATTGAACAAATATAGCATTAAAAAATGCATATAAATACATGAACTTTGATCAAATTTTTGACACAAATCTAAGAAATTCTACTGCTTTAGTACATGAACTCTCATAGTTGTTCAAAGGCAGAAAATGCGATATGTATCCATTTCTATAGAATACTTAAAATATCACTAATTTGTCTCATTTTTTATTTATTTATTTTATGAATGTTTAACTCAATATATATCTTATATCAAATAAATCAAATGAAGAAATAATAAACTCTTCAAAAGTGTGGTTCTCACCCATTTTTAATCTTTTTACCATGTCCGACAGTAATAAAATAAAATAAGAAGTCTCCTCTTTTGGGAAAGAAAATCAACAGCAAGCAACTTCTCCATCTCTTCCACACAATAAGAAGAGAATTGGTAAACACGATGATGTGATGGGGTGCATCATGCATGCATGGCCATGGCCCAATTTGCATTTTAATTCATTATAGATATCCACCCACACTTTTTTATTCCATCGTTGCTTATGGTCCTCCTGCCTCAGCCTTACCATGTGTAGCCCAATTACTTAATTACTATAATTTGATCCCACACAAATTATGCTGCGTATGATTCATAAATTTTAATTAAAATCTTAACTAAAGCATATGCTTAAATGAACGAATTTGTTTTTGTCATGCTACCTCACCTTCAAATCCTTCCAGCCTCCCATTTGATTTTTCCTATTTTTATAAATTTTTGAAATTTTACCTATATATTAATCATATATAATATTATATATTTTTATTTCCATATAGGTATATAATAATATTTTTATTTCTATGTATATTATAGATCATATTATATATACTCCCTCCGTCCCCCAAAGTGTGTAACACTTTGACTTGCACGAGCTTTAAGAAAAATTGTTGACTTAGTGTATGATGTGTAAAAAGTGTAATAAGTGTAGTTAGAAAGGTGTGTTGTGAGTGGAGATTGGGTCCCACAGATGACAATTTTGAAAATAAAACAACTTTAAAGGGTAAAAGGGAGAAAAAAATATGTCACAAAATAAAAATTTTCAAGTGTTAAACACTTTGGGGGACAGCCCAAAAAGGAAATTCGTTAAACATTTTGGGGGACGAAGGGAGTACTATTTCATATTTAAGTATTATTTTAATAAATATAATATACATAGTGATATATTAATTTGATATTTATATTTTAATAATTAATTTAATAATAATTCATATAGATTATGTACAATATATTAAAATTTAATGAAAATTAATAAATTATATAAAAATGTCTAAATTTCTATATTAGATAATATATTTTTCAAATATAATAAAAATAAATTATATATTTCTAAAGCTCACATTATTTGAAAATGTTTTTTTAATATATATAATTTATTACATATGATTATTATAACATATTTTTAATTATATTATTATTCGAGTCACATATATTTTTGAATATAGATAATAAAAATTGAATGAATCGTATTTTTATTAAAATAATAATATAAATATAATATAGTGTATAATCTTCTAATTTATTTAAATATCTTATATTAATTGTATATTATTTCATATCTAAGTATCATTTTCATTAATATAAAATTAGTCAATGAGTGTATTTCAACGTATATTTGATAATTCAATCAAATTGATGATTTTTCGGCCATATATAATTATTATATAATGAAATTGAACTTCATTAGTTATCTATTACTAGATATATATTTTAAATGTATTTTATTATTATACTTTATATGTATTTCTTTTATCTCTAATCAAAAAAATTAATATTCCTAATTATTTGTCATACTAATTAAAGATATCCAAACTTATGTATTTTTTTGTTCGAGCAAGTATTGAATTCAATTTATGATCTTTTAATAAATCACTATATATATATGTATATTATTTATGAAAATCTATATATTATTAATACTATTATGATTCTAATCTTATGTGACACTCTCAAATCACTCCAATCATATATATCTAAATTCGACGGGATTAATATTTTATAAAATTTATAAAAGTTTTTGACATCATTTCCTTTATTACTATGAAAATTTAGATTGTGAAAATCTAGATTTTCATATAAAATATTAATCTCGTCGAATTATATATATATATATATATATATATATCAAGTTGTAAATTTATTTTTTCATTAATTTTAGAACGATTGCAAGTTTATTATTAGCAAGTCAAAATTAACGGTTTATATATATATATATATATGTATATTATTTATGAAAATCTATATATTATTAATACTATTATGATTCTAATCTTATGTGACACTCTCAAATCACTCCATTCATATATATCTAAATTCTCATAATTTTGAGATTAAAAAATATATTAATCATATATAAAATTATATATTCTTATTTTCATGTGTTATATGATATATATGTTATGCTTTTATTTCTATGTATATTATATATTTTATTATATATTACTCTATATCATTTTCATAAATATAATTAATTAAAGTGATATATATATTAATTTTGTATGTATATTTTGATAACTATTTAATAATAATTTATATAAATTATCTACAACTTTTTCAAATTTGATGAAAATTAATAAATTGTATGAAAATATCTAAATTTTACATTATTTGAACAAAAAATAATTATAATTTATAATTTATCACATATGACTATTATAGCAAATTTTTAATTATCTTATTATTCTAATGATCCATATATAATTTTCAATATAAACAGTAAAAATTAAAAATTCATATTTTTCACTAAAATAATACTATATAAATATAAAATAATATATAATATCTTATTTATTTCTATATCCTATATTATATTATATGTTCTTTCAAATCTAATGAGAATATACAAATCGTACATAAAAATTGATAGAGTTCACATTATTTGAAAATATTTTTTTAATATATATAATTTATTACATGTGATGATTATAACATAACTTTAATTATCTTATTGTTCGAACAATCCACATATATTTCTCAATATAGATAATAAAAATTTAAGAATCGTATTTTTTATTAAAATAATAATATATAAATACAAGGAAGTATATAATTTTCTTATTTATTTATATATCCTATATTAATTGTATATTATTTCAT
Source organism: Leonotis leonurus (assembly GCA_026898415.1). Classification (NCBI taxonomy): domain Eukaryota; kingdom Viridiplantae; phylum Streptophyta; class Magnoliopsida; order Lamiales; family Lamiaceae; genus Leonotis; species Leonotis leonurus. Next base: position 4,296,089 of record JAPKLX010000003.1, on the reverse strand, counting down.
ATTTATGTATCATTTTCATTACTATAATATTTCGATGCATTTTTTAAAATTCAGTCAAATTGATGATTTTTGACCGTATATCATTATTAGATAATGAAATTGAGTTTCATTATTTCTCAACATATTAAGTTATCTATTAGTTGGTATATATTTAAAAAGTTTTTATTATTGCACTTTACACATATTTTATTTAATCCTTAATAAAAAATTAACATTTCTAATTATCTATTATAATAATTAAAGATATATAAACTTATATATTTTTTGTTCGGGAAAGTGATGAATTCAATTCATGTCATTTTATTCTCTATTACACAATTAGGCCATGAATTTAGACACCTAAATACACACAACTTTTTTAATTTTATCTTCTACTTTACAATATATAAAATCAAGGGATAATGACCTGTAAATACATAAACTATCCACGAATTCTGGTTTTGCACACGAACTAAAAAAATCTGCCGCACAATACATAAACTACCTATTATTCGCTTTTTTGAACATCGGGCTTATTCAGGTCAAAATAGTGATGACATTGACCCGAATTAATGAAGTGGAAGTCCACCTAATCCTAAACGATGTCGTTTTTCATTAAAACAAATAGGATAAAAAACAAACGACCCGTCATTAATTCGGATCTATGTTATCACTATTTTGTCCAAAATAAGCCAGAGGTTCAAAAAAGTGAAGAATAGGTAATTTATGTATTTTGTGGCAAATTTTGTAGTTGATGTACAATAACAAAATTCGTGGATAGTTTATATATTTATATTTAATTTGTAATCAGATTATGATTATATGTATATATATATATAGGGGATGATTATAATGAAAATAGATCTGCTTGTGTTAACTAAAAATAAATCTGAATCATCCATATTTTTCATCCAATGAAAATAATTAAATAATACCCGAATCAATAAATCATAGTCAGAAAAAAATAACAAATTCCTTATAGGGATCAAATATTTTAAATAAGATACTTACCAAAATTATCTTTTAATATGTACCATTGATCTAAATAATTTAACAATCAAAATTTATTTTTAGTTAACTCATAAATAACCATTTTTATTTGATCTCTTCCCTATATATATATAAATAATAAGTTCATATAATTTGAGTGTATTTTTATTATTATAAAAAATATTTAATGATTATATTTTTATATATATTTGATTTTTCAATCAAATTAATGATTTTTGGTCGTACATCATTATTAGATATTGACATTCAACTTCATTATTACCTACGTACTAACTTTTCTATCAGTGGGTAGATATTTTAAATGTATTTAGTATGCTTTAAATGTATTAAATGATTCATGTTATTTAAAAAAATTAATATATATAATCTAGGGATAAAAAATTTAAATATTTACTTTAATAATTAAAAGATAAATAATACACATTTAAAAATAAGTGATAGAAATATTCACATATATGAGCACATTAGAAAATTGATTATGTGTTTATGTATTTCATTTCAAAAAATAATTTAAATTATATGAGCATGTCAGAAAATGTGTGCATTGTAATTAAAAATAAATAATTTAAATAAATTATTTACACTCAATAAAAATTATATATATTTAATTTTGTAGCAAACACGAGTATATATATTTAATTTTTAATCAGATTGTGAATGTATATATACATATAAATAAATAAATTTATATAATCTGAGTTTATTTTCGTACGGGCTTGGACATGTATGAGTAATTAATAGATAAAGATATGTAACAAGACATTTATCAATTTTGAGATGAATACGCATACATAAAATTAAAATAAATTGATTATATTTTATAAATATTCACATATAGTTTATTTTCATCAGTAATTACATATATTTTATATATTTGAATTTATAACACATTATTATTATATGGGCGTAAGACTAAATCAATTGGTTCACGATTTAGAACATTTGAATTCGAAACCAAAATCGAATCGTTTCTTATACAGTTATGATTTAGAATTTTAATAATTTTTTACGATTCGGTTCCCAAAACCACCGATTACGATTCTTTTGAACACCTCTAATAATAATGAGTATTAGAATTATTTTTACTTTACTTTAGAATGAATATGAGTATATAAATTAAATTTAAAGATATTCAAAAAAAAAAATTAAGTTGTTAGTACGAGTCTACTAATAGATAAGTTTACGAAGATTTAATATTTATGATATATATCAAGTTGTAAATTTATTTTTTCATTAATTTTAGAACGATTGCAAGTTTATTATTAGCAAGTCAAAATTAACGGTTTTTTACTATATATATTTAGTACTACCTCTGTCCCATTAATTAGCTTGACACAACTTGTTGAATAAAATTGTGTCATGTCTATTGGGACGGAGGGAGTATATCAATAAGTAGTTTATATATATGTGACAACAAATAGTAATAAAGGAAATGGTGTCAAAAACTTTTATAAATTTTATAAAATATTAATCCCGTCGAATTTCGACGAGCAACAATCTAGCTCACTATATATATCATTATCGCCGTGTTTTGAAAAATAAATTTATGTTTTGTAATTTATTATTTTAATTAAGTTGTGTGTTTTCAATAAAACATGTACACTTGTTATAAATAATACTCTCTCTGTCCCACTAAGCATAACACTTTTTTTTTCGGCACGATTATTAAGGAGAGTGTATAAAGTAGTATAAGAGTGATAAATGTGGTAAGGTCCACACCTTTTTTTAAAGAATAACTTTTACTATTTTTAAAATGTGTCAAACTTATTGGGACGTCCAATAAAAAAAGTGTGTTAAACTTAGTGGGACGGAGGGAGGGAGTAATTTTTAAATCTCAACATGTCTCGATCTCTGCAGCTCCTTTTCGAAAAAGAATAGATGCAACTTCATAATTCCTACAGAAGAATTCATAAGAGATTTCAAGTCACATTTTCATTGAGAGTGAATCTAAAGGAAGGAATTATTTTTTTACTGAAAAGGCTATTGCATGAGAAAAAGCTTTAGTATGAGATATCTTCCCACACATCTAAAAATTGAAACATCTGTTTCTATTGATTTTTGTGCTATACGTAGAAGTCGGACTCAGCAACAACTTCTGATACACTGAATTCAATACCCGTAGTGCCTGACTTGGATGAAGCACCACATTGCATTATTCTTCCCAATCAAGACCCAAGAGTGCATTCCCTTCTTCTGATTGAGAGAAAAAGGAGAATATTGGAAGTGGTTGTAGTAAAACGGTAAGTTTTGTACCAGTGGGAATAGTTGACGTGGCAGAGAATCGGTGGTAAAAAGGACACACCTGAATGATGAAATAATCCTACTATATGTTCTAAAAATTAACCTATCAACCACTTATTTACCTTACCAAACATGAATGATGAAACAAACACCCCCTAAATTGAAACGGTCTGTCTAGAGATGTTCGCTCGCTCGTGTAATGCAAATGGAGTCATCATTATGTGTTTGCCTTAGAATTAAAGTCTGTCTATTTAAGGCAATTAATGATTTTTCACCTTCGTTGGTAACTAAATTAATTAATTTGCAGATGGTATGTATGTACGTTTAGCTTTATGGGAAATCTTGATTATTGTTGTACTGCATTTCTTGCATTATTATCCCTCTTTTTGCAGACTACCTTTGGATGCACACTCATTTTGTTAGGACTTTCACGTTGCTGCGCACGACCCTCGCTCTCTTCTGTCGGCAATTATATAATTCAAATTCAAATTAATTTAAACAAACTTTTTTTTTGGCACTACTAGTTTGGTTTTTAGTTGTACGATTTATAGTTTTTTTTTTCCTTCAAAATTTTAATACTTGCTATAATAAAAAATTGCAAAGAGAGTATACTCATCTATTTCCTTAGCATAGTACCTTTTGTAAAGCATACAGTTACATAGAAGGACAGAAAGAGAATAACTTAATTTGTTAGATAGCAACATAACTAAGCGGTTCATGTATATACACATTAATTGGTCATACCACCAGCAACAGTACTGTTCATGTATATATACTTTTTCCATTCTTGCGAAAAGAAAAAAAGGATAATGTTCTATCTTGGCACAAAAAGTTGATCTAATTAAGAAATATTTAATTTGGTTTTCTTAATTAGATCTAAAACATAAGGACCGTGATATAATTATTACACTAAAATGATTATCTAACTTGTCCTCAACACGCACCTAAAAGTTACGAGCTCGATAAATAGTAAATACATTATACATACATAAATCTACAAAATTAGTGACGAAACAAAAAAGCTCAATCTCTTGATATGATTTCGCAATGTTACAAAAGTTAACAAATATTTGTGTAAATTCATAGATATATTTACGGTTCGGTAGACTTAACTTATGTGATGTATATTGACTTAGTGATTAGAAGTTAATGTATGAAACTAAAAGTTTCGGATTTGAATATTTAGTGTATTTTCAATTAAAAAAAAAACAAATAAAATCTCTATCACAAAAGTGAAGGATATTGTATGTTCACAAAGTTGTAATCATATTTTAAAAAATAAAGTTATTCTAGACAATAATTTTATTGCACATGGGAGAGGTACAGTTTACCCGGTCCACACTGAAAGCAGCAGCAGCTGCAAATTCTCTCGACTTAAGAATAGAAAAGAAAATATATTTACAAAATTTACGTTTATTATATGATGGTGTTATAAATATGAATACTTATTATACTTAAATGTGTGTGTGTGTGTGTATAATTTATAAAATCGAATCCATGGAATAAAATATGAAAATACTGTTCTAATGACCAGAATCATGTGTACCATCTAGAGACTAGAGTTGTGTGTCTGCGTTTCTTTTACTACTTCTACATCACTATTCATGCATTCAGTAACAATTTAATTATATTTACAAAGGTCAAGAGCCTTATTCAATTATCTTCTTCTTCTTCTTTCATCTTCTTGGTTCTGCAAATATAAAAATATAGAAAATCTCATTTAATTCCTAATGGTAAATGTTCCTGCACAACCACTTTTAAAGGGCTTCCTTCAAATTTTAAATTTTGACCTTTTAAATGTATGAATATAAATGTACACAGACAACTATGATGGAAAGCTAGCTAGCTAGCTGGAAATCTTGTTTATATATACTTGAAGAAGAATTCCACAATTCAATTGAAAATCCAGAGTTAATTCAGTAGATTACTAGATCGGTACAAAGATAAATAATGGGAAAAACACATGGGCCTAAGCTATCTATTGCCTAGTGGGAGTTGGGCCCCATGCAACATTTTACCCTTTTCAAATATTTCATCTTAGATTACTGTCCAAAAAAGAAGAGACTCCTTTTCATGGTCCAAACGTGTGTGTGTGTGTGTTTATGTTTGTGTTTGTGTCTGTCCAATTAGTAATTTCACAAACTCACACGTACACACACATCATCCATGTTTGTGTGTGCATATGTTATATATAAAGGCTATGGTGAGCCATTTCGCTTCATCAATTTATAAGGGCATGGCTGCATTCAATCATTTGGTGATTGTCAAGTTCAAGGACGACGTCGTTTTGGACGACGTTCTCAAGGGACTCGAGAAGCTCGTCTCAGAAATGGATACTGTCAAATCCTTTGTTTGGTTAGTAAACACTTACTAATGTTGTAATGAAATTAATAGAGAGATATATCCTCACTGTCTTAATCTTATTAATTCCATGATGGCGTGGCAGGGGCAAAGATGTTGAGAGCCCAGAAATTCTTAGGCAAGGTTTCACTCACTCGTTCTTGATGACATTCAACAGCAAGGAAGACTTCACTGCATTCGCTTCTCATCCTAATCACGTCGACTTTTCATCCACTTTTTCTGCTGCTATTGACAAGGCCATTCTCCTTGATTTCCCAGCTACTACTGTTAAACCTGCTGCTGCTGCTTGATTACTTGAGATATTATATTATATATGTGTGTGTGTTATATATTGCAGTTGCAGTTGCAGGGTGTTTTTGGATTTCTGTAGTTTGTTTTCTTGAGTTGGTCTTTGTTTGAATTTCTGGTACTCTCGAGCAGCACTTGTATCTAAATATATATAAAGTATGGCTTTCTTTTTTGAATCTTTTGCATCACCAAAAATAGTTTTGATTACTCGAGGGATAATTTGTCTGCCACTTAGAGTAAAGTTGAATTCAAAACTGTTAAGAGCAGAATCATGAATATCAACCACACTAAATCTAGACTCGTTCTGCTTCCATACTGAAAAAATTCACTAATTCAGAGGCAACATTGAGATAAAAGGGATTATTTTCGGATTAAAAAAGTGGGAAATCCCTTTTCTTGATGTAAAAGAATCAAGAATAAGAATAAAGGAGATGCAGAAAGCAGTATAGATATCATAAAAGCTAGAAGAAGAAGAAAAAGAAGTGATAGATTCTCTGAACTGGTCTCCTCCATAATCAGCTCTTCATCTCATTTTTCCATAGAAATGAAGGGTTTCAAGAAATTCAATCTTCTTCAACTTCTTCTCCTTGTAAATACCTTGTTTTCTGCATCTGCATATGAAGAAATCCCCGTGAACTACTGCGGGAGCATCAAGATTCAAGACCCTTTCTTTCATCAAAATTCTTCCCTTTTAAGACAAATGATCCTCTGCAAATCCGAGAAGCTCTACTTCAGGACATCGATCGGTCTATTCCAGATCCAGTCAATCAACCACAAGAACAAAGTTCTCACTCTCACTCACACTTCATGTTCTTCCACTTCTCACTTTGTCTCTCCACAGCATCTCTCTGCAGGATTTCCTCCTCCTCCTCCCTCAGCCTCGAACTCTTTACTTCTCTTCAACTGCTCGAAACCGAGTTCGGACATACCCCTTCTGCCATGTAATAGCACTGCACTAAGCTGTGAGTCACAAGGTGATCAAAGGGTGGAGTCATGCTTGCTCATTGAGGAAGTGGAAGCACTGAAAGAGGGCTTTGATCCAAAGCAAATGATGGGGTGCACGCATTACAGCAGTGTGTATAGAAGTAGTAGTGGTGAGGAGTTTGAATTAGGAACGAGGATCTCTTCCGATATCCCTGACCACGTGCCTAATACGTGCAACGAGTGTAAGAAGCCTTATGCCAACTGCGGTGCTGGATTGAGATGCGCTTGCTACCCCAAGAAATGCAGTTAGTTTTTGATATCTTGCCCTCTTTTTTTTTTTTAATTCGTATTGCTTTGTGTAAACAAAATAGCACATATGATACTTATTCAATCACTACACAAGCAGGGCCTTGTGTACAATGTTAGGTATCCTTTGATATCATCTAATAATGTGCAACAGTAAACATAGTTAAATTCAATTTAGATTTATAAATAATTATGCCATAGAGTCCACGACCATATTAGATTGAGAATTTACTGATTGCAAACTTGAAGTTGAACTGCAGTATAATTCACAACTATAGTATGCATGTGTATTCTGCCTACATAAACAATAACTTATACAAAGTTCAAAGACTGAACCTTAAGAATTCTTTGTTTTATTAATTAATAATTTAATAATTAATTAATATTCATACATTTAATACTTCTTCCGTCCCAACCAAGACGAGGCTTATATCATTTTGGGTCATCCCAACTAAGTTGAGGTGTTTCCCTTTTAGGATATCTTTATTATACTCACAAGTTTAATAATATATATTTTTATCATCACTTTATACTCTTTTCAACTCTAAACATACCCTCCTTAATTACAGTGTCCAAAAATAATGCTTCATCATAGACGAGACGGAGGGAGTATATTCTAATCTATATTGTGCAATTTGTGCTCTGCTGGCTGCTGCCTTAGTTTTTATTTTTAATTATTAAAAGTTGATTATGCCTAAAAGAATAAGATTGCAGTCCACTTTTGACCATCAAATAGATTAAAATGTATTTAATCTTTTCTGATTCAGTTAAGATTGCATTAAATTAAAGCAGATTGTGGATGGTATAAGAAAAAATTATTAGATTTTAGATCATATAAGAAAAATAATTATACACGAAAAATGAGAAATTTTTTTTTCCAACTATCATTTTAATAAATTAATAGATATATAATATTCTCTGGGATTTAACTTTTATTTAAAAATTAAATTTCACATTTTCAAAATAAAAGAAAATATTTAAATATAATTTATCAATCTCAACCATTAATTCTATATAAATAAATAGTCTAAATTAATTCTCATTTCTTACACATAATTATTTTACAATTATTTTTCTTTGCTAGTTTTAACAACGAAAGTTCAAATAATAAATTACACGCCAGAAAAGGGATTTTAAAATTATAAATTAACTGAAGCAAGATTAAAGAAAAAGATCCTTGAATACCTCAATTTCTTTGCAGTTTCTCTGTGATGCAAATGTCATCGATCATTATTTCATTCATCTTACACAACTGTGAAGAAACATTTTCAATTTCTGGGATTTGGAGATAGCAACATCTTGTTTCTTCATGAAAACTACACCGACCATATGAAACAGCACTCAATATTTTATCACAAAATAAGCCCTTTCTCCATCCCTTCTTCTCCAAACTCACTTCATTATGTAATGTCTCCACCTCTTGTCCTAACTCGACGTCGTTTTTTATGAATTCATTTGCATAAGCTTGCCTGAAAACAAAATTAAATTGTACAGCAAATAATAAGACCACTTTTGTGAGGATTGTGATACACAGAAAAACATACAGAGATAAAATCATGGTTGGTTTTTCCCCCTATTGTTATAGATTGGTGGCTTTTATATATTAATACTTTGTTTGAGGAGATTTTAAGATTTTTTTATCATTTGAAAATTTCAAGTAATCTAGCTACCTTTTATTTTGTATTTGAAGATCTATGCAGACTACTTTTGTTCAAGGGAAAAGAAAATTGGAAAATCTTATTGAATTTCATCTGCTAATAAGGAAGGTGTATTTAAGTAGAGAAGGGGTAAAAATATTTTTAAAAAAGGTAAGGTACGTATATTAAATACGATTTATTAAAAGAAATCAAATTCGTAGCCAGTAATAAGATCTGATCATAAATTTAATCATTATATAGAGAATAAAAATACTAATGAAATCATAGTACACCCTTCCTCATATCAAACACAATTTGTACACTTTCTTTAATTTAAGCGTAATTTTGCTGTAAATTAAATGAATTAAAAAATGAGTCAACACAAGTAGGGCGAAATTATGATTTATTTATAACATTTTATAAGAGAAACAAAATTATGATTTAGGAATAACGGTTAGGCGCTACATTTTGGTGGTTACATATACAATACATTTACTATATTTGAGTATTTCAGTAATAATGGTCTATTCTTAGAAAATTATCAAGGTTCATCACTTTCCCCCGTAAAAAATCACTTTTTTAATACGCGTACTCAGTACAATGTACCATAAATAATAGAACAAATATTATAGAAGTATAATTTACAAAATGGGATCACTTATTCAATTTTTTGTTCTACACGTGTTATATATTAGGGATGTCAATCGGATCAATCCACTCGATTTCGGATCAACCTATTCAGTTTCGGGTAAAAATATTTATGTCGTAAACCGTCTTTTTTATCGATCTATTCAGGTCAATCCATCAAATTTCGAATTAAATTGACATCCATATGTGTTATTACTAAATTTCAATATTTTCTTTATTTTGTTCGATTTCAACTTATATATATTTTTTAATTTTGTATGTAGTACCACGGCCTACGAATTCATATCATGAGTGACATACTATTATTTTTAATATTTAATAGTATTATTTTTAGTTAATTTTTAAGATCGATAAATTTAATAATATAATATAATTTAAAAAATATTTTTCTAAATAAATACTCCTTATGATTTAAATTTGTTTAATAAATATTAATTAAATTAATAAATTTGATTGTAAATCATTGAATGGTAGACACTAAATTTCATCCCATAGTTTATCTCAATATTCATAAAATTTGACTAAATTAGATTTCATAACATGAACGTATCCTAGTGTGCAAGCCGTTGTAATACGAGACGATCCCAAATCATAATTAAAAAAAGTATTTGAAATCCCCATCACAAATTTAATGTAATAGGATAGAGCAAACAAGAACAATTGCATATATAATGCTTGAGATTTCTAGTAGATATTATGCATTTATTATACAAAGAAAGAATTATGAATTTTAGTAATAGCGTAGTAAAGTTCTGGGAAATTAATATTATTTTAATTAAACTGAAAATAAGTGCAGCAGAGAATAATACAAGCACAAAATTATAGGTATACAGTGAGAAATGAGAACCACAAATTGCATGGCCACAGCTAAAGGGCCTTTTCTGTTTTTTTTCAAATGGCCCATCAAAATATGGTCCAATAATTAAAGCAGAAGGTACTACTAACACTAACTGCCAGTTTGATGATGGGGTACTATTTATGCTCTTTGCCTCATCAATTAAATTGGTGTCAATGTAATTCTTGTGATACTTTTTTTCACGTGTTCTTTATGTGATGCTGATTTATTACGTCTCGTTACATATGGCCACAAGAGATTTGACGTGAAGACTAAGAAAGTAAAATATTATATTTTAAAAAAGTAGAAGTGATGCATTTAATCGTAATTTTTTTCATTTTAAGAAAGTTCACTTTTAATAGAACAGCCAAATAAAAAAAAATATAATCACTTTTAGCGGAAAATAGCGAATATTAGTTTGTGAAGTATCCAAAAATCATATTCAATCAATATGTATGGGTGTGTCAGTGTTGTTATCGGCGAGTATTCTTCTAAAAATATTTTAGAAATATGAGACTTTTTCAAAAGTTTATAATAAAGTAAGAGGGTCGGGTCGGGACTGTATGAAATTTATTTATATAGTGAATCTTTTCATGTGCTTACGATTTTTCTCCGAATTTAAAAGTTTTTATGTAAAATTATTGTCTTGGTGACTGTGTTTAATTTTTTTTTTCTTCCTATTTCTCCCTAGATTGAATGGGGAATTGATTTCCCAATACCTCTTAACAATAACATTATTTGTACATTGAGGCTAATGTCACTCGATTGTTTTCAAGTAAGATTGATTGAGATGTCGTCTAATTGTTTATCACAAGTGAGTGTCATGTAAGCTCGATACGTTTCACCATTTTGATTTTTTCTCATGATGGGATTGTAGCTTGTATCGAACCATGCCGATAAAGGATGATATCTTCCACTTCCTTACAATCACCTTCAAGTTATTTCCTCTCACCAGAATTTTTGCGGACAACGCTCTTCGATGACTTTGTTGAAGGAATCATTTAAATTCATCCCTTTAAATCTTTTAGGGTGATGGCGAAGATAATTTTTGATTATGGAGTGGTTGAACATGAAGAGAGAAAAGTCAGAACATTGATTCAAATATGATAAAAAATTTGATGGTGAATCACTCGAACTAGGGTCATTGTGATGTGGAACAAGTGGAGGATGATTACCAGGGATTAAGAATCGAGAGAAGAGTCGTGCCATCTAGAATCGAAACGGGTATAATTTTTGATTCCGGACTCGTAATTGCTATTAAAATCTTTTTTCAAAAACGGAACATCGAGACAAACAAGACCCATCCCAGAGTAGCTCCTTGTTGGGTTCCCGAATGCTAGCTGAGCCCCAACACAGAGCTCCTCTCAAGCTCGGACTCCTGAACAACGTGCTTTTTTTAATCCATAATCAACACACTGGAATGGTCTTCGGCATTCAAACAAAAACTTGATTTGTGACTGAAAAATATCCCCATTGTGGATCACACATTTAATAGCTTTTATATGATCTCTATGAAAATGAAGGGATATAATATAATACCAGAAGTAGTGAACATGTCCAAAATATTAATTGTCGATCGATTTTACCCAATTGGGGATTAAATGTTATTGATGATAATATTGTTTATCAGAAAAATCCAAGTTTGTCTCGTGATTCTAGCTTCTATAATACACATACGTCTCTACTTAAATTTGTGGTTTTTGTTCATTTACAAAATTCTGCCAAATAATGTCATCATGGTGTGTACTTTTGGCCCAAACACATCCACGCATAAATTTTCATCACTTTTAATTATGTTATAATTAATACACTTGATGATGATGTTGTTATTTTGAGTATAACATATTCATTACAAGAAGATGGCAGTTGGCACACACTATATATTATTGTAATTATATGTCACTTAATTTTAAATCACTTACAATTATTCTTATAATTTGAGAATATGGTGAATTGGTTTCACACTGTGTGTTGTTGGTCAAATGTTAAAAAAAAATGCATACAACAGGACAAATTATAGTAATTAAATATTAAATAAATCACTAGTATTATATTCTATCAGTACCACTAATCTCGACACATTTTATTATTACGAATAAAAAATATGTCATATTTAATTTAACTGAGGGAGTATTTCTTATATCTGTTCCATTATTTTTGGTCATGTTGGATTAAATTTGTTAATTTTTTTTTGTCAAACCAAATTAAAAATAATTGGAGAAAGGAGTATTATTATTTGATGGTAATAAATATTAAATTTCAGAATAAAGTTTAAGATTAAAAGAGAGATTACAAAAAGTAGGAAAAGGAAAATGTGTGTGTGAGAGAGAGAGCGTTGAAAGGTGGTAGGTGTGAGATTGACCAAAACCAACTTCACCCACAAATCCCTTCTTCATCTTCAACCTTTAACCCACTCTGTATAAAACCCCTCTCTCACCATTTCTTCTTCTCAGGCTCACAAGTCACAACTACAAGCTTAATTCCAATCTCAGCTCCCTCCTACTTCATCCAAATTCCATTTCCACCCTCCTTCAACAACAATGCAGTCCCTCGCTCCCTCTTCCTCTCTACATCTCAAATCCATTACCCGGCCTACCCGCACCTACCTCAACCCGACCCGACTCCCCATCCAATGCGCCTCCCGCAACGACGCTTCATCTAATCCCACCTCCAGCGCCGCCTCTGCTGCTCAAGTCCCCTTCACCGCTGGCAACATCAGCCGCCGCTACGAGTGGCAGAGCGCGTGTTCCATCCTCGCCAGCAAGGTCGATGCCCAGCAGCAAGATACCGAGAAGTCCGACGCCATCGCCTCCGTCAACGGCCGCCCTCCCCTCGACATCGTCCCCGTCAAGGGATCCAGCTCCGCCCCTGCGGCGGCTCTTCCCAAGCCGCTCACTATCGCCGACCTCTCCCCCGCGCCGATGCACGGCAATCAGCTGCGCGTGGCCTATCAGGGAGTCCCCGGCGCGTACAGTGAGGCCGCTGCCGGAAAAGCGTACCCTAAGTGCGAGGCCATCCCCTGCGACCAGTTTGAGGTGGCGTTCCAAGCGGTGGAGCTCTGGATCGCCGATCGAGCCGTTCTGCCGGTGGAGAATTCTCTTGGTGGTTCGATCCACCGGAATTACGACCTCCTCCTCCGGCACCGGCTCCACATCGTGGGGGAGGTGCAGCTCCCCGTGCATCACTGCCTCCTGGCCCTCCCCGGGGTGAGGCCGGAGTACTTGCGGCGCGTGATAAGTCACCCGCAGGCGCTGTCCCAGTGCGAGCACACGCTGACGCGCATGGGGTTGAGCGTGGCGCGTGAGGCGGTAGACGACACAGCTGGGGCAGCAGAGTATATCGCGGCGAACGGGCTGCGGGACACGGCGGCGATTGCATCGGCGCGGGCGGCGGAGTTGTACGGGCTGCAGGTAGTGGCGGACGGGATCCAGGACGACGCGAGCAACGTGACGCGCTTCGTGATGCTGGCGCGTGAGCCCATCATACCGCGCACCGACCGGCCCTTCAAGACCAGCATCGTGTTCGCACACGACAAGGGCACAAGCGTCCTCTTCAAGGTTCTCTCCGCCTTTGCCTTCCGCAACATCAGCCTCACCAAGATCGAGTCCCGCCCCCACCGCAACCGCCCCATCCGCGTCGTGGACGGCGCCGACGCCGGCACCGCCAAGCACTTCGAGTACATGTTCTACGTAGACTTCGAAGCATCCATGGCGGAGGCGCGTGCCCAGAACGCTCTGGCCGAGGTGCAGGAGTTCACCTCCTTCTTGAGGGTGCTGGGCAGCTACCCCATGGACATGACGCCATGGGCACCTTCCTCTGCAGATGATTGAGCTTTTCACTTTCTTTTCTTTTCAATTCGCACATTTTTACCCTTTTCTCATCCCACCAGATTGGGCTAAGAGTTATCGTTTTCCGTCACGTGTATATTAAAATTGGTATATATTTATCAATTTTGGTATATAGATATCAAAATTGGATGTTGGAGCAGTGCCATTGTGAATGCCCTGCCCAGCCCATTGCTGATATCATATTCATATGTATGTAGAAAGAAATATTGTTTAGATTGGTCCTATCTGTAATAATCAAAATGGATTATGAATTTATGATAATAGTGAGGGAACAGATTAATTAGTCCATACACATTAAATTAAATATCTCAAAACGTGAAAATGAGAGTTGCAAATTTACATTATTTTTCAGTAGGATAATGAAAAAGAATAGGTTTGGAATTTGGATCGGATCTCACATTACCACATATTCCAATTACAGAAAATACTTGAAATTTGTAGGATATTTCTTCATAGTTTGCCATGCCAGCTTGTTTTAATTATATTTTATTCTTCTAAAAGAAAAAGAACAATATGTATTTATAAGTAATTAGAGTGACCCACACAGCTACACTGCCTAATGTTTTTTTATCCTTAATTATATATATTGAGTCCGAATATTTTAAGGTATTTAAAATATGATTGAGGGAATATTATAGAAAGTACATTAGAAGTGTTGTTAGAAGTAGAATACCTAAATGCAAGACTGTTAGGTAACGCAAGGAAAAACTTAGGTTAGTTGGAGAATTGGAGTGGTAGGTGGCGTGAGGGCACCAGTATTTGCCATCACACATTCCAACCAATTCCCATTATATTACAAATTATATATTCAATCACATTATTGTTCTTCCTCGTGTGTTAATTAGTTTTGTCTTTTAATTGTATAATAATATGTTATGAAAACTAAGAAGATTACGACTTGATGGTGACTCAACCCCATATGTACTCTTTCCATATTTATGTTTCACTTATGCCGCTCTCTGTAGAGTGACTATTATACTGTGTTTGTGTTCGGTTTAGTACACGAGTTGGGCTTAATTAATAATTAAGGAATTGTTTCATTACATGCAAACTAAATAACCTATTTCGAATAAATCAAATATTTGATTATGCTTAGTTATTCTATCAACCAACCCTAATCAATGCTAATATATATATATATATATATATATATATATAAATCAAACACCCCCTATATGTACATAACATTTTCCATAACATAATATGCTCCCTTCATTCTTTTCTAACCTTTTTGGAATGAGAGGCATATTAAAAATTAAGAATTTTTTTATAATAAGACACTTAAAAAATTTAAGAACGGTTGGTGATTGTTATAATTATCAGTTATTACTCCCAATGTTCATTAACATTAGTTCATCTTTACTTTTCGGGATTTCCAAAATTATAATCCATTTCTTAATACTAATATTATTGAAATTTAATTTTTACTAAAATAATCTTATTTAATGTTTATGGAAAAAGATTTATAAAATAAGAAATAAGAGTAAGATGAAACTATTACACAAATTATAATTTTCAAATCATATGAAATGGATTTTTTTTTTAATCTTCGTGAAAAGTTAAATTGGGCTAATAAAACAAATAGAATATGATTTGATTGGTTTGTAGATTGAGTAAGAAAAAACAATGTGATGGGGTAAATATTTGATAGAATAAAAATGAAAGGAAGGGGCATATGTTAGTCATGTCACGTGCCCCATAATAATCTAAATTAGTGTAGTTGTACATACAGACAACGCACCTCCCTTACCAAATCTCTCTCCACTTGTATTTAATTATTGGAAATATCTCCTTGATTTTAATTTGTTTTCTTTCTTATTTTACTTATGAAGCAAACAAGCAAATAGTATAATAATAGCTTCAAAATTGCAAATATAAAATGTTAGAATCACAATATCATAAGGAGGGGGAAACTGTAAATATTATATTATGAACTCTATTAATAATTATCTAAAGATAAAATCTGAAAATGGAAATGTGAACTTGAATTCGCCGTTGAAAAGAACAGTAGATGATTGAATTGGATTGTCTTAATTATTATGATTGAACAGAACACAAAGATTTTACGTCTGATTTATGGAGACTATTCATCTTTTTATGATTAATTAACTTTAGTGTAATTATTAGTTAGTCCCTCAATAATTTAATAATTATTTTATTAGATATATATATGATAATAGCAATTAATATATTTAGTAATTATATATGTGATCATAATTAGATTATTGAAATTAATCTAACATAAAAGGGTAAATTAATTAGAAGGTGAGCTTACTTTATGTGTGTATATAAAAAGTGGTGGAAAGGAATGGTGGCTACCTCCAATTCAACAGAGCGGTGGCTTCACTTTGGCGGCTTCTGTATCAGTGGGCCCCACTAATTGTCTTAATTATTGCGCGAGTTTAGATAATAAGAGTGTATGAACTTTTAAAATGGGCTTAAAAGGAGTTCTTTTAAAACAAATTATCAAAAATATAAAATAAAAATCATTTGATAAATTTGGAACGACTGACATAGTAGTTTCATAAAAAAAATTAAACGCTGGCAATATTTAACATTTTTTAAATTCCAAATTATAATTATTTGAAAATTTAAAAAGGTTATTCCTGTATACATAATTAACTGCAATTAGTTCTCATCATGTTATTTATGAACACGGGAGAAAATTAAAACTATCCAAATTACAAAATTGATGTGTGGAAAATATCCAAAATTTAAAAATATATGATAAAAATAATCACATATTTAACCAGATGTTGTAGTTTTTTGTGTTCATTTATATTTTTGAGTTCAATAATTTATCTTGTGTCTAATTACATATTTAAATTTTGAATGTATGAAAGCGTATGTGATATCGTCGGTCTGATTTAGTAAATCAGGTATCGCTGGTGAATTATGTATTAATAATGAAGATCAATAATTAATAAATTGAAAGCAATGTATAGGATATTCTCCACTTTTTTAACAAGTGAGTATTTTTCACATATATTTTAAGAATCGAGTATTTTTTACCTACACCATTAACAAAACAGATAGTTTTACTCATTAACACATATTTTAAATAGATCAAATTGAAAACTATCAACAATTGACAATTACTTACTACTACCTCCGTCCCACCAATAACGACCCATTTGATTAAAATAATACACTCATCTACTTTACAAATGGGTCGTTATTGGTGGGACGGAGGGAGTATATAATATCAGCAAAAGTACTTGCTCGTTAATACGCTTAATTTGGAGTAAATATGCGAATGCAAATGAATACAAACATAAAGGTTTTCCATCACTGTTCAAAGAAACCAGAACCGCCGAAACCGAATTGTAACTAGTGGTTTCGAGAATTGTAACCGTACCCGACGATTCGATTCCGAACCGTAACTGTGTAGAGGACTGTTTGGTTACGGTTACAAAAATTCGGAACCATGAACCGACGGTTCGGAACCATAACCGTCTATTTGGAACCCTATCTCTTTTTTTTTTATCCAATTCAATTTATTTAATATATAACAAATAGTCATTTCTTATAATTATAATTAATATATTAAACTTACAAATACATTAATACTTAAATAAAATAAAATTTAATTAGATGATAACATAATTAAACCCTAATATTATATACGTATTTATTAGTGTTCATTTTATATTGTTATAATTATATAGATTAATCATTTTATTTCATTTTATCAATGTATTTGTGTTTAATGTGTTATTCAATTAACGTATTCATGAGATAATAACACATAAAAACCTTTTTTTTAAATTTTTTATTATTATTAATATATCATTATATGTGTATTTATATATAATTAATATTAAATTAAAATAAACTTTTACGTAGTTATTCTACTATTACATTACAAAGTTAATTATGTGATATGAAATTAAATGATGATATGCATAAGTATGTAATTAAAATAAATAAAATATTCAAAAATTTTAAATATATTAGTATTAATTTTTTGGACGGTTCCAAACTATAACCGGCGGTTTGAAACCAGAACCAGAACCGTCCTACACGATTCGGTTTCGAACCGTGAACCACCGCAACGACGGTTCGGTTCCGATTCCAAATGTTTGGAACCGTGAACCGACGGTTCGGTTACGATTTAGTTCCGAACCGTAACTTTGAACACCGCTAATCACCATACTTATTTATTCTGATATATCCTATATAAATATTGCTTTTTGACCGTACATAGGCCGGCCACATAATATGGAAAGAGATGTATGAGATTTGAAAAAAAATTAAATATATGATATTAATTATTGCTAAATTGTCACACAACATATCGTTGTCCGTATAATATAAAAGAAACTAAATATTTTAAAAAAAAGGAAATATAAACTATATCTAAGTTGATCTTAATTAATGACAACTTATATTCAGTTGATGATAATAATCATATGCTTTTATCAAAAAATATACTACTACATTCGTCATTAAAAGTAAATACGTTTTCTTATTGGATAATCTCATTAAAAAAAGTGATTTTTTGTGTGTAGTTGGTTGATCCCCATAAAGTTGATTAAATTTTAAAAGATAATTTTTTTCATTTTTTAAAACAAGTTATTATTATTAAAACACCTTAATATAATAAAGGAATCATCATAATAGGATAAAGAGTGTACTATTTTCTTTCAAAATATTATTATTGTGGTCTTGTTTAAATATAAGATGGGCTATATATGTTAAATGGCTAGAAGAAAAGGGCAAGGCACAAATGGGCTTGTATTGTGATGGCCGAAACTTCAAGAAAATGAATACAAATTATCCGCTCAATACTTATCATCACATGTCCTATTTTGTACATGTACAAATAGTAACGTTTTCATTTTCTCCGCAAAATTCAACAAACTATTCATACTTTTAGTCAAAAAGGATGAAATATAGAGAGATAAAAGTAATATAATGTTTTTCTTCCATGCATGTTTTATCTCTGTCATTTAATAATTAATATTAACATTTTAATCAGGTCTGCATGAGTCAACCTCTTAACTGAAGATTCGCACACCCCAGAGTCGTCGAAGAGGTCATGGTGAGACATACAGTTGCTTTTTAAACATTTGTCTTTATTTCCGAGTTACACATTATGTATGTTAAATGCAGACAAGAACTCCAACTACATAGTATACTTAGCATGCCATTGCCACGTATATTACATATGAAATAAGGTGATAAATAAGAAGAATCTACGGGCTCCACGTGGGTACATAATTAACTTAGGAGCTACATGGATGCATGAGTACGATTTCATAGCATGATTAGAAATCAAATTTTAATTCTTACATATGGCCGATAATATTAATCGTGAGCATAATTGTTTGGTGCTGCCACTTGCCTCTATAGGTGTCGAACGTGAATTATCCATCAACATATACCATCATGCAATTTTCCACTAAAGTTTAATAAACAAAGAGGAAAAAAAGAGATATATATATAGAGGTGCAAGTAAACATTATCATTCATCAACTATTCCAAAATTGTCTCGATAAAAGTTCGTTCATTTACTAAACGAACCGAACTAATTAAACTTTGAAATGAACTTGAATAATATTTTGAGCCGAACTCGAATTTAATGGTATTTGGTTCGAAAAATTCACAAACATATTAAAATATAATAATTTTAACGAATCGAGTTTCGAATAGTTCACGAGCTTGTTCACGAACATTAAAACGAGCCAAACCTCAAATAGTTTCAAACTTGAATATTTAACGTACTTGAGTCGAGTTCGAGCTCGGATTTGAATTTGCTATTAAATTATTAAATAGAATAATAAACAAACAAAACTCGAACTAGATTTTCAAAACTCGAATCGAGTTTGAGCTGAACTCAAACCTTCAAATTTTCAAATGAATTTGAGCCTAACATTATTCAGTTCAATCCACTACTATATATAAGTTGTAAATTATACTCTATCCGTCCCACTAAGCTTGACACACTTTCTTTTTTGGGATGTTCAACTAAGTTTGACACATTCTAAAATAGTAAAAGTTATATCTTTAAAAAGGTGTAGAGCCTACCATCTTTATCATTCTTACATTACTTTATACATTATTCTTAATAATCATGTGGGAAAAAATGTGGCAATCTTAGTGGAACGAAGAAAGTAATAGTAATTTTGAGAAGAATTAAAAGATGAAAGCAAAAGAAAAAAAAAAGAAAAGAAAAGGAAATAAAAATATGGTGCAAGTCAAAGTTGAGAGGTGACCACATGTCAGTTAAGTAGTGGATGATATGGAACCATACTCTGCATGCCAAATATCTCGATAAGATATGGCTATGCATATTCCTCTTTCCTTAAATTACTATTTCGAAATTACATAATTAACCACTCTCCCTCCCTCCTCTTCACGCCGGCGCCGGAGAATCTGCGCTCCGCAGCCGTCATGGCCGTGGCCAATTCCCTCGACTGGTCACTCGCCGCCGCCATCACCTGCAGCAGCACCAGCAGCAGCAGCAGAAAAAGTGTCTCCTCCGCACCAAAAACAAAAATCGTCTTCCCATTCATCTCCATCCTCTTCTTAAATCCAAATTCCTCCAGACCAGCAAGAGCACATTCATCCGCCTGCTCGTCGACGGTTCTAGAAGACGACGCCCCCGTGGGTGATTCTCCGCTGATCGAGCTCGCTCTGGAGCTCGAAGGCTACCAGCACTTACCTGAAAACCACAAGGAGCTCAATTCCTTACTCTGCACCTTGTTTAAGGACCCCAAAACCGAGCACCTCGCCTTCGATTATTACCAGAAGGCGAAATCCAGACCGGATTTCAAACTCCAGAGGTACACCGTCAAGCTTGCTATAAGGTATTTGATCAATTCGAAGAATTGGAGCTTGCTTGTTTCATTCTTCCAGGATCTTAAGCAATTTCAAGTTTTGCGTGATAAATCCACCAGCTCTCGATTGATTATGGCTTGCGTTAAAGCTCGCAAGTTTAAAATTCTCGATCAATTGCTCCAACTGTTCTTGGATAATGATGCGGAGATTGCAGTTTTAGCCTTTGATTCCGCAATGAAAGGCTACAACCAGCTGCATATGTACAGCAGCACTATTGCTTTGTGTCAAAGAATGAAATCTGCACAGCTCCATTTAGATGTTTCGTGTTACTGTCGAGTCATGGAGGCCCATTTGAAAATGGGGAACTTCGAGAAATCCATACTTACATTTCAAGAATTTGAGGACCGAAAATTGATTGTAACTGAGGCTTCTTCCCAGTCTTATTCTCGGATTTATTGCATCCTGTGTGATGCATTAGGGAAACTAAAAAGGCCATTTGAAGCTCTTGAGTTCTTGAGGGAAATGGAGAAGAAAGGAATCCAACAAGATCACACTCACTACTCTGCGTTGATCACCTCTTTTGCTCATGCTGGTGAAGTAGGAATGGCGGAAGAGCTAATGCAGGAGGCAGAGAGCAAGACTATGCTCAAGGATCCTGCTCTGTTCTTGAAGGTGGTGCTAAGGTACGTCGAAGAAGGGATGGTGGAGAAGACACTAGACATTGTTGCAGCAATGAAGCGTGTAAATGTAAGAGTATCAGACTGCATCTTCTGCGCGATTGTCAACGGGTTTGTGAAGAGAAGAGGAGGTAGAGATGCAGTCAAAGTGTATGAGGATCTCGTCTTGCAAGGGGTGGAGCCAGGACAAGTTACTTATGCTTCGATTCTATCGACCTACATTCGCCTCGGGCTTTATCCCAAGGCCGAAATGGTGTTTGCGGAGATGGAGAGGAAGGGGTTCGACAAGTGCGTGGTGGCCTACTCTAGCATGGTGGCAGCCTATGCCAAAACGGGAAGAACACGGGAGGCAACAAGACTCGTAGCAAAGATGAAGGAGAGGGGGTGTCAGCCTAATGTGTGGACTTACAACTCTCTCCTTGATATGTATGGGAAGGCATTGGACTTGAAGATGGTGGAGAAGACGTGGAAGGAGATGAAGAGGAGGAAAATCGAGCCCGATCGCGTGAGCTACACAACCGTGATAAGTGCTTACCATAAAGCTCGAGAGCTGGAAATGTGCATCAAGTGCTATGAGGAGTTCAAGGTGAGTGGAGCGGAGATAGACCAGGCGATGGCCGGGATAATGGTGTCAGTGTTGTCGAAGACGAATCATGTTGATCAGCTAGTAGAGCTTCTGAGGAAGATGAAGATGCAGAAGACGAAGTTGGATGCAAGGTTTCAAAGATCAGCAATGAATGCATTGAGTGATGCAGGGCTTCAAGGCCAAGTAAAATGGCTCCAAGAAAATTTCAAGTATTCTTGATTTCTTGCACAGTTTGAGTAAAGATTGTTGGATTTTAAGTTGAATACCGATTAGTCATGCTTAGATCAAGTGAAAAGAATGGCTGAAATTGGACTCATTACGCTTATTTATGTGAAACTAACTATGTAATTGAAGGAATTAAAATCATTTTACGTTATAATTTACAAATATAAATGTTACTCATGTTCGTCATATAGGAAGCACTTCATGTGGTCAGCAATATCGGAAAGGTTGACTTTTAATTTATATAAAATTAGTCTATATTTCAATGCTATTAATTCATATTATTTGCACATTAATTTAGGGTACTTTTACTTGGACCACTATCGTCATCGAGAATAATAATATAAATCAAGATCATGTTACATGTACCTTCTGCAGTTCTGCTTTCTTCAGGATAAATAACACCTCCTATATCACGTGAACATATCATAAACAATTTTATAATGTTTTATTTCACTTCTCTCCTACTGCTAATGAAGTGTGAAACAATAATTCATGATAAGTGGATCCATAAAAATAGTTCAATGGCATTATAAAAACAATGCCTTACAAGTGCAAATGGGATTCACTATCCTAATTTTGTGTTTTACTTTACATGTCCCACAGCTTAATTTTAATTTATATTTTATTTTATACGGTATAAATTAAAATATATATTATATAATTTTGTTTATTAATTATAATTTATTATATTATAACATTTTTTATTTTTAATAAAAATTAATTAAAATAATTTCATTGTCAGACAAATGTTTAACACTAGGAAAATTGCATTTAATGCATATAGAAGTAGGAAAATGCTCACCCGCCCGCGGCGGGCGGGGTTAATGCGCCCACGAATGATGTGGTATGCCATGTAGATATATATTAAATTCTTAATATTTTTTTTTATTAATTATCACTTTCCGACTAGGGTTCATTGATTAGGGTATAGTTTAATACTATTCAATAAAAATTAATAATAAAAAATAAATTTAACAAAGAAATGAAAATATAGTAATTCACATGTTGATGTGGCAATGACGTGGCATTGCCACATCAGCCGTGGGCACATT
Source organism: Leonotis leonurus (assembly GCA_026898415.1). Lineage (NCBI taxonomy): Eukaryota > Viridiplantae > Streptophyta > Magnoliopsida > Lamiales > Lamiaceae > Leonotis > Leonotis leonurus. The sequence goes on along the minus strand of JAPKLX010000003.1, from coordinate 4,272,688 downwards.
AAGATGTGCCCGCCGCGGGCGGTGGAGCATTACTCTATAGAAGTAAAGATATGTTGAATTAGAAAAGTACATTTTTTATAAAAAGTAGGACTCCCTCCATCCCAATAAGCATGACACAAAAGTTTTGGGTACGGTTATTAAAGAGAATGTATAAAGTAGTGTAAGAGTAATGAAGATGGTAGGGTCCACACTTTTTTTAAATAGATAACTTTTACTATTTTAGGGATGTGACAAGTTTAGTGGGACGTCCAAATAAGACAAATAAGATAATTATGTCAAGCTTAGTGGGACGGAGGGAGTAGCTTTTTATATTTTTAGAATTTCATTAAACCAACTTAATTTTAATTGAAGATGAATAAATATTAATTTTCCTTGGTACATCTTAATTACTCTTAAGTAAATCAACCAAACAATGGGATGCAAATCAGCCAAGGTTTTGACTTATTGTAAATGCTACAAATATTGTATGTGCCTAGGCATCACTTTTACAACACACAATAAAAGTAAGCTGTACAAAGATAAAAAGGGGGAAATATAGGATCTCATCGTTAAAAATTGAGGGGAAAAAAAAGAAGTGACGAAACAAATATCCCATACATGAGTGTAATATTAATATAGGCATGTATCTATATTAGGCATTGATTCTCTCTTCCACCTCCCAACTCCCAACAATATAATAACCCCCTCTCTCTTTCTCTCTTTATCTCCACCATAAATTCACACACATTTCTTGAAACACAACTGTAAAAGAATTCAGCCATGAACTCTAATTTTCATAGACTTGTCCTAATTCTCCTAGTTGTTTCTATTATCACCGCTTCGCCTTCCTCTGCTAGAAAAATGTCCTCAGGAAAAGGTAGGTTTAATTTTAACTCATTAACGTTGGGTTCGAGCTATTCAATGATATGCTCTTCCAAAACCTGAATTTTTGTGCAGGAAAAGTAGGTCAAGAGCACAATATCAAGCAGGAATCCGACTTCAAGATTGCAAGTGAAGATTTCTTTGGTGTAAGTTGTTTTTATTCAGTGTTTAAATATCTATAGCAGAAATGATAATGGATTGATTATATATGTTTTTGGGTACGTGGCAGAAGGTGATGGGAGCGGAGGAATGTGGAAAAGGAGATGAAGAGTGCATGATGAGAAGGGCTGTTTGGGAGGCTCATTTGGATTACATCTACACTCAAAAACGTGTACCTTAAAACAGTGAAGTGCTGTGTCCTAAAGAAGAACTGTGTGTGTATCTGTTTACCCTATACTGGGTTTATAAGCTAATTCTTGAATCTTGATCAGTAGTGATATATATGTCGCCAGTAGTAAAAGATGTTCACTTTTAATCTTAGTGGTCGTGGGGCTGCATAACTACCATTTAGATCCCTTTATTGCAAATAATGTTTCATCATCCGCTTAATAATATTATGAATATGATTCTATTTTGTTTTTCGTCCTCTTTCTTTCATATGTTTCTTGGAGGTTATGAAATGGTAATATGAATGAATTAATCTAATACTTCCCAATTTTTCTGCTTTATTTGTCATTAGAATCACTCTGTTATAAAGAAATGAAAAATGTCTGTGAATTATGGTAATTAGTTTTACACTTGCAAAAAAATTGTTAATGATGTTACATTAATTTAAGCTGGAGTATTATGCATATAATGTGGACTCTTGACGGCATGCTTTAACCCCAGCTAGAGCAATCCAATACTGATGCAACTGTGCCATATATTATAATTCAAAAAAATCAAAAACATTCAAAGAAAGTATCGATCACAGTGGGATTCGAACCCACGACTTTTAGATTCGGAGTCTAACGCGATATCCACTTCGCTATGCGATCGTAGTGTTAGAATTATAGGTAAATGAAAAACAAAAACAAGACCAACGGTTTCTGGCAGTTTCCTAAATGCTGAACAGGAGGAAAGAGACAATACAGAAAAATTCCAACAGAGGCAAAGCAAAGAAGGGGAAAACACTTTCAACCGATGAATAAAACCAAGAAAAAATAATTTTAAGTCAAATATTAAATTTTATATATATACATACCTCCGATCATATATAAGAAATTTACCTTTTTCACTGAAAGCGCGATCCGATGAAAAGAATCTTGAATACAAGGGGAACGGTAACCGATTCAATGTCGATGAATCGAATAAGTTATCTGAGTGAAAACAAAAGATCCGATTAGACAGAAAACGGCAGAGTGAAAAAGAGGTGCTTCGATCGAGATGAAATTAGGGTTTTGTTTTGCTTCCAATCTGGAAAAAAGAAAGAATTTCAAGATGGGAGATTAGAATAGGACGTTAAAACTACGTTGTGTGTGATTTAAACCTTGGGCTTGGGATAGGAAACCCATTTTCACATACCTTGATATTGGGCCTACCTTTCTTGCGCCTACTAATTATAAATTCTTTGATAGATTAATTCCGAAGATGTTTTTACTAAAATAAATAAGGACTTAAAGATTACAGTTTGATTATTTCTACTTCAATTTGATAAGTGTGTAGTGGTAGTAGTGAAATAAAAAAATGATTTGGAACTTAACTCTTACTTGCCTATATATATATGTCATATAATTTGGAACTCACAGTTACTGATTTCAGCATGAAAAAAAATAATTGTGTTCCTGATATATAATGAAATATTTTTTATAATTAATAAAATAAGATTTTGGCTGTGTGCGCCCTGCATCTTCCTGGAACCTTCATTTAATTGATAGGGTCATGTCAATGTCATGGGGAGAATATGCATGCTATAACCTCAGTTCATACATTTATTTCACAAGTTGGGGATAACTTATATCAATACAATTTTAAATATTTTATTTTATTTATCGTCAAGTAAATAAAAATGTGGGGCAAAATATTTATCTAGGGCATATATATTAGCAGTACGTAGTCAAGAAAATAAGGTAGAGTAAATTGGGCATAATTAACAGCATTAACAGAACTGGTTGAGTACACGCCTCTATGGTCCATTGTTGAATTGGCAAACAAATATTACAAGTAAGTAGTATTAATCAAGTTGGGCGATATTTGTATTCTATTATTACAAAATATATAATTAATCAAGTAAGACATAACGGCCACGGAATTACAATAGCTCTTTAATATATATATTGTCACGATTAATTGAAAAAGTAGATTACGAATGGAGTTCGGTAAGGAAAAAATCTAATATCTAACTGAATGTATTAATGTATAGACAACATTATATACAATAAAAAACAATTTGTTTATTTACTATTAATAGTTTCTAAATAAATAAAAAAAGTCATGGTAATTATAACAAAACATAAGTTTGAGACATTTAAGATTTAGTATTGGCCATGCATGTAGAGTTGAGGTAACTTACTTTCAAGATATATATATAAAATCCGACAAAGCATTTTCAACATAAAACAAAAAGGAAACTGAGGGTGTTTGACTAAGTTTATTTTAGAGAGTTTATAAGTTGGAAAAATAAATTAGGGTGTAGTTACTTATTTTTTGAATAGATTATAAACTTCAATAGTTTATCTTTACAACTTATAAGCTTTTAAAGAGCTTAATTTGTCAAACACTTTTAAAGAACTTATAAGCTTCTAAACGGTTTATAAATTGTTTTAAAAAACTTATAAACTCAACCAAATACCCTTGTAATCCCATCGCATAAGTGGTGTATATTAACAGTCATTTCTATTAATGAGTTGACTCATCATTAGTCGATTTTTTTTTTGATAAGAAGAATCAAAGATGCATTGATTGAAATCATGCAAAATGCGTCTTCTAATTGTCAACATGGTTACACCAATAATGCTTACCGTTTCTTATTTATGCATGTTACTATTATTGGTGGAAATAAAAGTATATGAATAATTACATATGTGTATGCATGTATAACTGCAAACACCACATACCCATATATACATACACACAAGTCCAGTGATGACCATCCAAGTTGTTATTTGCAATAATTTGACTCCATAAACAACTTTTTTGTCGTTTCATAGCCCAATTCTAACTAGGGAAATATTCATCTTAGGTACTCATTATTTGGCCTCCCAATTTTGTTATTTTCCATTTAGGCAATGTGCAGTGATGAGAGAGATCACTGCCCATTCCAACTGATTCATGTTCGTGAAATTATATTTCTTTTGAATTTTAAAATATCTATAAATTCTGTCACACAAGATCCTTATATGTATATGCAATAATATTGATAACACGTAAAATTAAAGTGTAGCATCAACTCCTAGTTTATTCTAAATTTGAATCGAAATATTGACCCACAAAAATTAACACATTGCGTCATTAATTAGATTAATTGAATCGAAATGTTGTAGGTGAATGACGTCCGTAGAGCGGATACACCCAGCGTGCCCTTGGGTAGCCTATACCAAAGTTTCGTGGTTCTCGATCTCCACTATCATTTAAATTAATTATATTTTAACATGTAATAACATATTTTTTGGCTCTCAATCTTCACTATTATTTAGATCAGTTATATTTTTAACACTTAATAACACATTTTTATTGCTTTCAATCTTCACTACCACTCAATTCAACTACATTTTACTAAAATCCGCGTTGGATCAAATAATACATGTTTCTATAGAATGGATGGAGTAAAAACATTATTGATCGAAATGAGATTTGATGTCTCACACTTCATATCCCACAAATATTTTTTATTTCAATTTTATATGTTGTTTAATTTTATATATAATATTTGCAAATTTTTATCAATGGTTACGATTTATTAATATATTCAAATTATATCCACGTAAGTTATGGATAGTTGTTGGGGAGAAGGTCTCCAACATTGTGGATATGGTATGTATGTGAATTGACTCGAGATCTATCGTCCAATAATAATCGTGTTCCAAGTGGGAATCTCAACTTGCCCAACACCATTTAATTATTAATGCCCTAAGAAATTAAAAGCCAAAGCTTATCCAATAGTTTTAGCTAGTAATCCATCTGTCCCAATAAACATGACACAAAACTTTTGAGCACGGTTATTATGAAAAATGTATAAAATAGTGTAAGAGTGATAAAGGTGGTACGGTTCACACATCTTTAAAAGGATAACTTTACTATTTTAGGAATGTGTCAAGATTAATGGAACGTCCAAATAAAAGAATTGTATCGAGCTTAATAGGACGGAGGGAGAACAAAATATACTCCATTTATCTCATTAAATAAGTCTCACCTTGAACTTTCACATATATGGTGAAAGTAGAACTAATTAAAGGAGACTAAAAGGGTAAAATCCCCTCCTCATACTGAAAATTTGAAATATGATGGTACTTGAAAAGAAAAGAAAATATCAATTTTTTATTTATGCTTAATAAAATATACTCCATTTATCTCATTATTATACATTAAGCGGACAAACAATAAGTTGAGCAAAAAGAGCATAACATATGTCCCCTTAAAAATAATTAGTTTTATTTATGGATATCTTATTAAAAGTGATTATTTTTTAAATAGAAAATATTTTATTTTTTAAATATTAACTCGTATTATTTTTTTAATATTAGAAACGGATCTCTTGTGGCTACTTTTAATAAGATCGAAAGAATAGATCGCACAAATCAATATTTTTTACTCACCCATGACCAAAATGAACAAATCTACATCTTGAAAAAATATACACATTTGAAGCAGATTAAATTAATATTTAATACTCCTATCAAATAATGACATGCAATTTTTTTTGAAAACAAATGGTACGTCTTTTGGAGTTGTTTAAGATCATATGTGTCTGTTCGGAGTTTGGACTGTGGAGCCACCAATAAAAGGAATATTCATCACAACCTAGCTAACTATGTAGTGGCTTACGTGGAAATGCTAAATATATTTATAAAAAAAAATTGAATATGCGGCCTTCTTCCACCACCAATTGATTTTCTTTTTCTTTTTCTTTTTTGTGAGCATTATTAATAATTCAGTGATATGCATATTACAGAAAACTCCTTCCTGGAATTGACTACTCGATATACAATAGACGAAATGAGGTAATGATTAATTTCTTGCCGCCATGAATTATGATGTGTGTTTTGTTTTAGTGGAGGAGGTTGATTAGGAGACATTGTAATAACAATTCAATAAATATATGAGATGAAAGTCTTGTTTCTTTTAGGGACAAGTTCATCTCACTCTATGAAAGGTCAGCTTTGATTAAGATTCATATATATGTTGATTGAATCAGAGAAGATGTAGCAAAATACCTTAATATAAACCTAATATGTTTTTATTTATTTTTAAATGGGCGGTGACCAACCCTGTCCTTTATTTTATATATATGTGAGGTTCATTGTATTTTGTAAATAAAACTAAAAGGTTTCTGAAACAGGAAGATCAAATTATTATTAACAATAAATCAAATATTCAATACACTTTTATTTTTATTGTCACTAAAAAAGCATGTTAACGCGAGTGGTCAAGCGTCTTGTGGTGAGGTAATATAATTATTAATTTAAAATAAAAAAACATACAGGTGTCTCTAGGCATTTATTTATTGATTCGTTTATCTAGAATTATATTTATACTTTTATCTTATAGATGTTTTATGTTTCCTACACATTTTAATCTACAAATATAATAAAGCATCACGTGGGTACAAACTATTCTATTATATCATGTGGGTCCCATTTCATCTCTCGCCACGTGTCATCCGAGGCGGCGGTCGGGCTGTGAGAAATTTTTGAGTGAACGAAGAAGCTTGTTGACAACAGTCAGACGCTTATTGGTTATGCTTTTTCTAGACTTTACCAAAATTTGGGTAAATTTCTATTTAGCAATATCACTTTTATATTAGTTTTTCTCTTTATTTTTTAATTGAAATATTTTATTATTATAATAGATTTAATTGAATATAAAATATATGAACTAAAGAGAAATGAATGAAGTATCATTTAAATAACTTTATATGTTTTGTATTTTCAAAATTGAAATAATATGTGTGTATTTAGAGGTCTCTGGTTGGATAGATATTTAAATGAAGTATCATTTAAATAACTTTATATGTTTTGTATTTTCAAAATTGAAATAATATGTGTGTATTTAGAGGTCTCTGGTTGGATAGATATTTATAAAATATTATTAAATTAATTATTATGTGTTATAAAGGTTTAGACGAACACAATCTTCGAATTAGTCTCGAGATTATACATATATATATATATATATATATCATGTAATTTCAACTAATCTCATTCAACTGAAAAATTGGACTCCATTTGTCCCAATATTAATAATTTGGTTTGACTAATATTTTAAGTTTTTTTTTGTCAAATCAAATTAGTAATAACGAGATAGAGACAGTAATAAATTGTAATTATAGTAGTAACAATCTATGATCGAGTGATTGATGCATACCAAGTTTCCCTCGGTGAGGTGGGACGGCGGTTTTACATCATTGACTCTCTTATTTTATTCTCTATTCGCAATTAGCATTATTTTTATGAGAAAACTTAATAGTTCAAACTAAATATAATTATACTATTGTGTGACACCGAAAAGGGAGTTGTTTTTAGGAAAATGTTATTCTTCTATACATTGACGTAGAAGTAGTGGGACTAAACCCCACTAACTATGTATTCCAATTAAAGTCAGAATACATTATTAAAATTTGTGTCGGATCAAACCGTAAACCAATTTGGTGGATAGAGAGAATATGATATTTATTTATGATAGAATGATATGAACGTGATAAATCACTTTTATTCATAGGGTTCTTTTAAAAAATATACTCCCTCTGTCCCACCTCAGTTGTCCTATTAAATTATAATACACTCATTTGAATATAATATGAGACAACTAAAGTGGGATGGAGAGAGTATATTTTTCTTTCATTATGATACTAATAGTACGTATAACATTAATTCCCTTCGTATTAAAACAAATTTGTACAAAAATCTATAACTAATCCATTTTTGAATATTTATCATCTTAAATTATTATTATTATTTTTTTAATTTCGCTCAATGGAAAAAAGTGGTGCTCAATCATAATATAAAATAATATTGAAACACAATTGAACAAGGAAAACGACACATCTTTGAACAGTATTCCATCCCAATCCAATAATGTAACGAAATTTCCTAAGACCTTGTGCATGTTTTTTTACTTTTAACAAAAAATAAATTTCCAAAATTCCCCTATTTAAAATGCCTTTATTATCGCAACCATTTCTTCAATCAATACTCTCAAACATATATTTATATACATATTAGATTATTATAATTATTCTCTCTCTACCCAGCTTCCGCCGTCGCACTCTGTTATGTTCGGCGACGGCCGCCGTGATTCCAAATACCCCTCCTCCCCCGCCGCCATCGGCTTTCCTATCCTCCGCTTCTACCGCTACCGTCGCCTAAGGTAACTCCGCCTTCAAATCACACAACATAAAACTATTTACTATACTGTAATGCCGTCGCCGAAGAGCCACCGGAAAGGAAGCAACGAGAAGAATAAGAAGGGGAGGTTGTCCGAGAAAGCATCGTCGTTTCACGGTAGGGACGCTGGAGTGGTGACAGAAATGCTTCCGCGGCCGAGGACGGCTTCGGACTTGCTCGCCGGAACGAGAGGCGGCGGGAGTGCCGCGGCGGCGCCGTCACCGAGGCTCACGAAGTTGCTGGTGAACGTGACGATACAGAGGAGCCCCGGCCCTGTGCACGTACTGATGCCGCCGGAGGCCACAGTGCAGGACTTGATAGCGGCGGCGCTCCGGCAGTACGTGAAGGAGGCGCGGCGGCCGGTGCTTCCTTCCGCCGCCTTCGATCTTCATTACTCCCAGTTCAGCTTAGAAAGTAAGCCCTATCTCTATTGATTTTTACAATAAAATCAAGATTTTGATCAAACTAGTTTTAACATTGATAGTAGGGAGTATTGGATCGATTTAAAATGATTTGGTCATGGGCAGGTTTGGATAAGGAGGTAAAAATGGTGGAGTTGGGGTCGAGAAATTTCTTCCTCTGCCCAAGAAAGACGGAGGCGGAAGGCGGTGGCGCAGCCGTGAACTCAAGCTGCTCAAATGAGGCTGAGGTGGGAACCAAGAAAGCGACGACGATGCCTTGGCTCAAATTTATGGATTTTTTACTGTAAAGTAAAACAAGGCTGCAGGTTTAAAGATTTAATTACATCTATTACTTGTGTCAGTAATAATTAATTCTTTAAGATTATAGTATTTGGTTTGTGAAATGCTATTCAAAATGTATATATTCATGAAATCCTAGAAAATGTATTCTAGGTATCTATAGAGGTTAGCTTAGTTCTTACAGTACATTGTTTCCATGTTGTTCATTTTACTTAATCTCGATCGGTGTTCGTTAATCCATTTTCTAACTCGTACATATATCTGACCAACATATAAAATTATGATGCAATTTTAAAGAAGGATTTGATTACGAAAGCAACCTAATCTTTATAATGAATAAATGAATTCGGAATATTAACATACCTATACAACTAATAAGTAAGAAAGTAAATATATCAAAAATTGTAAGATCTTAGAATAAAAAATGATTATTGATTTGTTTTATATACTTCAACTCTACCATAGGTCCATACAGTTAATGACATAGTGTACATGTTATCATCACGCATAACCATGTTTCAATATGTGTGTCACAAACTATTTATGTCACTTTTAATGGGACAATTTTTAATAAAAACGGAGGTAATATATAATATAGTATTTTAAATCGATTCTAGAAATTTGCTTTACGGATTGACAAGTGAGCACGATATTTAATGGTATTTCTATCCAGAAGAATCATGCATCATTCTTAGGCGGATAGGATAAAAATAATATGGTAAGTTAGAAAATGAGTGGTTAATTCTAATATAGTAGACAAGACAAGGAACTAGATAAATGTAATCTATTGTTTGATAGATAGGTTTACATTAGTTTAACATGTAATATGATTATTTTTCCCTTCTTTTTTTTTTAAATTTACGATAGTGCCATTGAAGTGAACAAAAAGCAAAAAAATTATGAGCTACACAAAAGCATTCGGTGAAGCAAGTGTTGTTGCTTAATCCTCAGATTTTACTTTAATTTGTTGATCATGAAATACAGTAAACGGAAATCAGCAGTTATACTTTAATTTGTTAAATAGAACCTTAATATACATCATCTGATATACTTTAATAAACACATTAATAATTTAATTGTTGCATTAGTTAACCAGAAGTTTCAATAACACATGAAAGGAATTTTGTAAAATACAAGTGATCAGAAAACATGAACCATAAAATAGTCACTGATAACAAGAATCATAATCAAATATGAGGAAAATGTTGAATAGATATATAATGAAAGCAGGTATGATGTTGAGACTTGAGACAGAGATGCCGGAGAGTAAAGAATTTCTCATATGAATGTTCTTGAAATATTATTATTGATGTTTCATCACAGCTAAGGCAAGGAAGCACCGCAAGCTATACACAACTTAGAACAAACTAGCTATAATGCCAAGAAAAACATCTCTGATTTCTAACCAAGTAAACTATTCACAGAGTCGCATGAAAGTTCAGTTTTCACTTTTAGAATCCTCATTCTGCATGTACTTCAAAACTCCATACGCAGTTGTTCCAGCAAGAAACAACCCAAATAGGTTGTGAGTTTATAAACCATCTTCAAATAGGTTGCAAAAAAAGGGCTTTGGTTATAAAAACGGGCCGATTGGTTCTCTCTATTTACTACCAAATGTAAGTTGACTTAGGTTTGAATTAGTATATATGGGTTTAACCATCTACCAGAGCCTTGTATTTGTTGATATATTTCCACCCCTCTTTTGTGAGATTCGAGGCTTGTTGATACATAAAAAATATTCAACTTTGCTTACATCAAACTCTATTTAGATTAAAATCCCTTATGGTTCAAACTAAAGATGTATCAGCAATTTCACGAGAGAAATAGGGATTTAGCATCTCAACAAACCACCAAAAAGTTCACAGAATTTGGAGTGAATTATTAATAACTTGATTAACATCTGTGGAGGTGATATTTCATTTCCAAACCCAAAAAGTAATTTTCATAGAATCATCCTGTGTTGATTTTAGCACATTTATATCATGTTAGAATAACATACTCGATACAGTACCGATTTGTAAGACATAATAAGGTTTACAAAGAACATATCAAAATGCTGCAGAAGATAAAAGAGAATATAGATGCAAGAGCGTTATAATAATATAACAAGAAATAGGATTACACGAGTTCTACAAAAATGAGCAGACAGTCTTAGAAAAGCACCTGCATCTATATTGTGCCTAGCAACAGAAAAAAGATCATATATCAAGCCTTAATAATTGTGGAATCTCCTCTGGAGGCTCTCCCTGCAACCAAACTCTTGTTTTCTTCCTCACTGCACTGCATTGCATTGCATTGCAACCAAAATACCTGTACAATTTCCATGATAACAACCTCTAATTAAAATCTGTGCTTAATTAATATCTTCCTAAGCAGGGAACCTGGACCTGCAAAACTAAGTTAAACCGGTGAGACTGCAACTATTTTTGAACTTCACAAGAAGAAAATTCCAACAATATGAGGCAAAATAACAAACTCACTAGCCTTGTTGTTTTGTGGCTACAGAATACCTGACTGCACATACAAAACACAGACTGTTTTACAAGAAATGACTAAGAACTAACACATGCACAGGTCAAATTAGCAAGGTCAGTAATTGAAAAAAAAACAGTGATGTGCAACTGTTTTGATTAGAACCTTCCAATATAGACAAGTAACAAAGGTAACAAAACTTAGTGCACGAATAAGTTTTTTGAGAAATATTAGACATGATATTCCATGCAGAAAAATCACGAGCAGATGAAAATATATTATACAACATTTTCATATATTTATATGCATTAGCTTCCTACTTCCTAGCACACTAATGACATGAAAACATGGATGGTTGCAGGAGGAAAAAAAGGCAAATTATCCAGTCAGACTTGAGTAGATGGGGAGAAGTAGAGGGTGTTCTTCAAAACAGTAAAGATATAGAACTCAAAAGATATCGGACTGAAGTTGAAATTTAGTCAACCAGAAATAATAAGAACGAAAGGTGTTACTAAGAATCCTAAAGTTGGACAAAATTTTATCATGTTTCCATATGAAAGAATTGTAAACCTGCACACCACCTGCACAGTGGAAAATGCGCAGTAAGCCATATTTTTAAGAGAGGTCATTCATAATGAAAAGCTTTGCATTGTGAAAAAATCCAGAGTTGAGTTGTTCAGGGAGAGAGAACAAACCAGTGCTAATATCATCAATAACCATGTCCATATTGTTCTATTGCTCCTGATGTTTTTCTCCATTGTCGGCATTATCATGATGGTCATTTTCGACTTTACGATCCTCGCTCCCATCATTTGCCTTGCTGCTAGCACGTTCTGCCTCTTCCTTCTCCCTATTCCACTGCTCAATTTTAGCGCGTCTCTCTTCACTTCCCTCCCTAACAGGACTACGGTATCTCCTGCCACCTGGACTTCGGCTTCTAGCCCTCCTACGTTTTGGACTAGTGCTCTTCCGCCTCCTGCTATGACTGTCATGGTGATCACGGTCCTCATACCTTCTACTGTGACTACGAATCCCATGTGAGCGGTCATCATAGCTACGGTGCCTATAGGGACTCCTGCTCCTGCTACGGCTGTGCCTACTCCGCCGCCTCCCAAATAATTGGTGCCTCAACTCCCTAGATGGTGTTGAGAAGATATATTAGTTTAAATCCAGCATATACACATGGCATTTGCTACACTACAAATAATTAAATCACCTGCTAATTCTCTTCAGATGCATAAAGTTACAGTAGCCACCACGGTTGCATGCATCCTCCTCGTACTGCCTACAGGTAGCTTCACGAAAATCAGTAACAGGGGAGAAATCAACAATGATGGGGCGTCCTGCAGGAAAATAAAATAACAGATGAAACTTCCAGTAAAAAGGAGTAGAACTATATACCTCTATTCCTTCACTTAAAAAGAAACAAAGAATTCAATGCATGCATAAAAAGGGATGTAAAAAAGCAACAACATTAAGAATATACATACCTGCGTAGAATCGTCCAGTTAAGTTTTTAAGAGCACTACCAGCATGTTCCTCCTCCCTAAATTGGACGTAAACATTGCCAACCTGCCAGAAAAAATAGCTCACTGTTACGTTACCTTCAAACGTTACAAAATCAACAGATGTGTTGGAAACTGTTACCATATGATCAGCCAGATTGTCACAAACGTTTAAGCTTTCAATCTCCCCATATTTGTTCAACTCCTCAAACAGATCTTCATAAAAGTCCTACAACACCGCATTAAAAGGAAACATAAATACGATTACCTACTAATGTTTATGTAACACGGCAAGAGATCAGCACACAGGCAAGAGATCAGCACACAGAATAATCGAGTCTAACAATGAAGAGAAACACAATTCAGCGAAATCAAACACTTTGACTTGATACCACGCAACAATGAGAAACATGATTGTAGGGCATAAGTTAAAAATTAAAAACTTCAAATTCCGTTTCTAGAATATGTAGGCTCAAGAATCATTATAGGACATGGCTACATTTGTTCCAGTACTAATGGATGGATATTGACATATGTTTGTTTAAGGTTTCGAGAGATCTGATTAAGTGAGAGATATGCATCCCAAAAGACCCAAAATGTGTACAGCCCATGCACCAAACAAAAAGAACGATGAACATATAGCAAGATGGCAATTAAAAGAAATGGGGGGAAAGGGGGGAGAACCTCGAAATGTTCTTGCATCTTTTTGGGGTCGATGGGTTGGCCCTGAGCATCAACGCCAGGAGTAATCATATCGGGGCGCTGATACATGTTGGAGAGGAGGAGCGTGGGGCTGATGCTGGGCTTCGTGTGGAGGCGGGAGCAGCGATCGCCATGCCTGCACGCGCCGATCTTGAAATAGAACGGGCAGTTAACCCTGTCCTTCTCCGTGCCAAAAATGGATGCCAAGTGCTCCGCCATGGCCAAATTCGAAGCTTTTATCGAGTGCTTGTTTATGGAATTGAGAGATCCTTTAGGGTTTTCAGAAAGGTAAAAGTAGATTTAGTGAGCGAGAGGGAAACATATATATGAGAGGGTAGTTCTCTAGAGTCTAGAGTCTTCTATTCTATTCTAAGAGAAGAAAGTTGAAAATCTAATTTATTTTATTTTATTTGTAATTTTAATTAATTGTTGCAAACCTTAACAAGCCCAGGATATAGATATTTGATGGCCCATTTTGATAAAGTCATGAAAATACCATTGAAGCCCACCATTTCCAAAACCACATATAACTAAATCTCAACCCATCAAACCATAACTTAAACCAATTAAAATCCAACTACACTCTCTTCTCCCTCTCTCATTATATAAACACACACTGTTGCACTAGGATCACACTCCATATCGCCATACATAATTAATAGATTATTCAGGATGAAATTTGGATCAAATTAAGTGGAAGCCCGAACCGACTGATGTTTAAAAATCGACGGTTGAGTTGTGGTTAAGGGTGAAATGCCACTTGAATCCAGAGCTACTTGGTTTTACTCAAAATACCTTGAGGCGCAACAGTTGATTGAACATTTAGGTGTAAAACATTGTGTCGTCGCAAGAACGGTAGCAAATGGAGACAAACTCTAAATAGTAAATATGATCCCAAAATAACATGAGTCAAAATCGACCAATAGGAGGATGGGGGATAAACATTACTCCCTTCGTCCACGATTGTTTGTTACGTTTTGACCCGACACGTGTTTTAATGTAGTGCTTTAACTTTAGGTAAAAGAGTGTAGTTAGTGGAGTTTGGGTCCCACTTGTTATTATTATTTAATTGAAGTGTGTGTGATATTAAATCGAAAGTTTAAAATGTAGCAAATATTGGTGGACGAGGGAGTATTATTTTTTACTTTTGCTTTCGTCCTTTCTTTACTAAATTCGCTAGCTCTTCTTATGCAGACTCCTTTAATCATAATAAAAGTAATAAGAAAAAGATTGAGCACAAAAAAATATACTTCAAAAAGTGGGACTAATATTATAAAATAATTCTTTTCCCTCCTTACGAAAATGAATTTTTAATGTAACAATTCAATAAAAAATCGCAAATGACTAAAGTCCGGATAATCAAGACATACATTTTGTCTCTTCATAAAAGTGCAAACCTAATGAACTAGCTAGACTAGATCTTATTTATGTTATACAACTAACTAACACATGTCTAAGAAAATCTTAGTTAGATACCCCATTAATAAAACAAAGGCTTAATTATCTAACATGTTAATTTAACTAAAGTGGGATGGATACAAAATAAAACATAATATGTGATGGGGACAAATGAGTAGATAATGCAATAAATGAGGACCCTCAAATTAAAACTGAATAAAAGGGCAATGAGTTTTAGATGCTTCCAAAACATGGTAGGCATCTATTTATACATATATATTGATGGGGGATGCGGTGAGGTACTTTTCTTGTTTGTCATGGCGTGGCTTAATTATTTCTTGTTGCAAAAGTGGAATATAATAGACGGACGTGTTTGCTATGCCAATAATACATGACAAATTGACAGCAAAGTTGAGGGAGACATTTGAACTAATAATAAGAGCTTCATATCCCATCAACTAAGGAAAGGTCTTTTCTTACACTCACACTTCATGGTTGGATTTACTCCACCACTCAATGATCATTGGACATTGGGGTTAACTTCAACTTATATAACATATTGTTGGAAAATTTGATTTTGAACTTGTACTATTTTTTAATTAATTTGGTGGTTATATATTTAATTTTTTGAGTATTAAATAAGTTGAAGCATGTTTCAAAATCATTTTTCTAGACGAGTGAGAAATGCTTTTGTAAAAGATTTTGGAATTATTTGAGTCAGGCCAAATGTTGATGATTTTGAGTTTGTGCTCAAAATGTTGGATCAAATTTTATTCTTGTTTAGGCCAACTTTGAGAAGCCCATTCGATCTCAAAGGGAACAAGGCCCATTATGGCTCTTGAAGTTCTTGTAACAGTTGCTAGCTTTCATGGCATTCATGCCATAGTGATTTGAAGGGGCATGCAAGATTAAGTGCAATTATGGGGATACCTTTTCACTTTCCCTCATGTGACTACGATTTGAAGGGGCATTCACCATTAAGTGCAATTAGGGGTGTTGGTGAGAGTTTTAGACACACTCTCAAATTAATCTTCTAGCATCACTTTCATTTTAGATTTTAGGAATTTATAGTTTCCTCGGTTCTCCGCTTGTCAAGTTCGTGGGGGTCTTTAGAGTTTGTGGTGCTACTACTCTAAAAGACGAAGTCGTTTTATTTTTGGGGACGATACACCGGACCGTGAGCACTAGTCGGGGCGTATCTCGTCTTGCAGAAAGAGGGATTTCCTCAACTCGATTTATTGTTTTTATTTATAATTTCCAAAGCATTATAATATCCGGTTCTCGATTTATTAATAAAATCTCTATTTTATTATTACACATATATATTGAGTTATATTGCTAGTCTATGAGGATAGACATTGCAAGAATGTAAGTGAAGACATTTAGCAACAATCTCAATGTAAATATTTATGTGCAAGGGTTGTAGGGTAGTTAATGTTAAGGGCAAGATTAAGGATCTATCGGTAGTTGCATGATAGAAAAGTGTATCTATCTAAAATATATCTTCTTGAGAACTAATTCAATGTATCTTCATTTCTTAGTCTACAATATGGTCGTTTAATACTTTTCACATTGTCAAAAGAAATAGTTTTTTATGCATGATTTGCTTCTATAAGGATGTATCTGTATATAAGTGAAGAATTATTACACCGTAGTTGGATGATTTTAAAGGATAGGTCGATCCACTGTCCGTGTTGCACACAACTTAACGTGTCAACGGCTGATCTGTTATTGTCACATCAACATTCGAGTTACTATAATTTTTTTTCATTATTTTTATATTTTGTATAATTTTATATTAAATAATATTAAACTATACATAATCAATAAACTCTGATTAGAAAGTGATAATTAATAAAATACGAAGCATATCACATCATTTGCGAACGTATTAACCCTTTCGGCAGGCAGGTGAGCATTTTCGTTTTAAAGGATGTGAATATTTTAGTCGGTTCTCAACTAGTTCTCACGTATTATTAACCGAAGAAACGTGCTTATCGATATATATGTACATTAATATTTATTTGATCATGTATTTTCCTTTTATATATAGTTATATTATCTTGATATCTTAAATTTTAATTAGTTTCTGAAAAAAAGGGGAAGAAATTAAAGAAAGAGAAAGGAGTTTGTATTCTTGTAATAAATTTATTAGAGGGTGTGAGTGACCAACTAACTGGTTGTGTAATAAGAGAAGTTTCACTAAAATACAAGATGCCGACACTAGTAGTACTAGTGCAGGTCACATGTTCACTTGCTAGAAAGGTATTGCTAAATGAATTAATACAATTGGGTTGTTTCCTCTCCTCTCCCCCACTCCAAATTCACTCATTCAATTTATATGTAAGTACATGTCCATCTACACTCAATAATTAATCAAATTGAAAACACCAATAGTTGTTTCATTAGTTCATAATGTCTTGTTTTCGACTGCAAGAGTTTGCACATTTTAATTTATCGAAATGTGTGCATGTATATTCTCATATTCACAAAATTCAAATCAATGAAAGAAAAAAAGAAAAATTGAATCCATAGCCAAATATGTCGCATTCACAAAGATTTTATGAAGCATGATTAGGTTTCTAATTAAGTGTAACAACAAGTTATGTTTGTGCAGGACTAGGGGTGGGGAAAAATACTGAAAAATCGGTATACCGGGCATACCGTACCGAAAAAAATCGAAAATACCGTATTTACGGTATACCGATTTTTTCGGTACGGTATCGGTATGAACTTTGGCGATACCGCGGTATACCGAATTATACCGATAATCGGTATTTACCGAAGGTTCGGTATATCGGTATATACCGAAATACCGATATTCGGTATATACCGGATGTTCGGTATTTCGGTATATACCGAATATTTTTATTTTTTATTTTTCATTATATATTAATATTATACTATATAATAATATTGCAAATATTATAGAATAATATTTGATGAACATTAATATTAAAATAAAAATTATTTTTTTATATTAATGATATACTATAGAATAATATTGCAAATATTATTCTAATTTATTATAGAAAATTATTGCAAATATTATAGAATAATATTGTAAATATAATAATATATATAATTTATTCTTTTTAATATTTTAGTAATTAGATTAAAAATAAATATACTAACAAAGATAATAATTGTATTATATTTATGTAATATAGTTGCAAAAATATTTGTTAAAACCTAAAGGTGTACTCCTATAACCAAGTACTTATATAATCATATATGATAATTGATATTCATATCGTATGTGTATTATATATACATACGATAAACTTATATATTTATATATGATAATTGATAAACTTATATAATAAAAGTTTATGATTTTTGATTATATATTTGAATACTTATATATTCATATATGATAATTGATATTCATATCATATGTATATTATGTATATTATAAGATATGTAATCTAACTAATAACATTATAAGATATGTAATCTTAATTTTTTATAAATGAATTATTATTTGCAAATATATTTTAATTATTCAAATAACTTAATGAATTCACATCAAATCGAGTATTATAGTGATATATTATTTGAAGTTTGATCTGAGTCCTTTACACCGTATTCACCAATCACAATACTCACTACTCATAAGAACTCACTACAACGGTTTTCATAAAGTGTTGTTGTACGTGTATTGTTATATCTATATACTACAACAGTTTTTATTATTGTTGTCAAAAATTTAATAACCGTTGTTATAACCCAATAATTTTAAAATTAAAAGGACAATAAAATTTCATTACATTACATTTTGTTAAAATTAAAAGGACAATAAAATTAAATTATAAATTTGTTGCTCTAAGTTATACTAATTAAACTCAAATTTTATTTTATTTTTCTTTGTAAAATTTGGGTGATTTAATTAAATAATTTATCATTTAATAGTTAGTATTGATTTTGTAATACATGTACTATAGTTTCAGAAAACTAATTTCATAAATCATAATTATGTTTTCTTTTAACTTAATTTTTCTTAAAATAACACTTTCTTTAGAAAATATCAACATTATGTATATTAAATTTTAAAATAATTAAATAAATTATATGGATTTAATATTTATATATATACTAAGAAATTAGTCCTAAAAACTAAATAGCACAAAAGTAATATAAGGGTCCATTTGGTAGACAGGATAGGATATAGTGGGATAGGATAAATATAATATGGTGTGTTGGGATATGTATAGATAAAAATAATCATATCTTCCATTTGGTAGGCAAGATAGTGTTCTAGATAAAAATAATATGTCATTTGGTTGGGATGATTACAATCTTGATTTTGGTGTGCTATTACAATATTGACCTTATACCTTTTAACTAATTATCAATTTTAACATATCATTCTCACTTATTTTCATCGATATTTTTAGAAAATAAAAATTAATATATAAAATAATTTTTATTTATTTTCATCATTTTAATTTTAATTAATTTTTCACTAGCAAGCTGCCTAGATCACCATCATCACGTCCTAGTATCTGGATCAATTCAATAGAAATAAAAACAGAAAACTCCTAAGCAACAATTACTAGATCAGGCCACAAACTCAACCAAAGTAAAACCATCCTAAAAAACCTTATCTTCAAACACCCCTTTTAATTTCTTCTCTTGAATACAAACACATTGAGGAGTTGAAGCTCAAGCAGAAGATGAGGAAGCCAAGACAAAAATTACTATAATTACCACCGAAATGCAATACAATTCCTTATTAATCAACCAAAGAATCCCAATTATACAATTCTACAAAATTAAACAAACAAACAAATTCCTTTGTCTTTTTCTTCAAGAACAAAAGGGGCAAACAACAAGTCCATTCTCATTACACTCAGGAGCAAATGATAATCTCTCCATCACCCTCGGGCACTATTTTGCGGCTACCGTCACAGTTGAAACAAACAATAAACCTATACCCAACGCATCCTTCACAACACCCTTCATCTCCGCCATCAATGCCGATTCCCTCCATTAACGGCTTCAGCCTCACCTGTTCGTGCAGTCCGATCACCTCTTCCGCTCCTCCGATGTACCTACCCTTTATGAACAATCTTGGCGTCACCATTTTCCCCTCCAATATCGTTCACATCTCATCTCCATACTCCAAATGCATCGACACATCTCTCTCCATGAACGATATTCTCAGATTCTGTAGCAGCGATCTGATTTTCTGGCAATCCTCGAATGTTTTCCGGATCCCTCTTATCCCGGTGGTGTAGAGCACCACCGATTCGCCCCCTCGAATGTTTTCCGGATCCCTCTTAATTCTGATGCTGTTGTTGACGAACTTGCGGTCGACATGCCAACTGAATTCATCAGCGTAAAAATTTTGACGAACGATTAGTACCAACGTCCGCTGAGCACTGGATTTCCATACTATTTTTCCTAAACTCCAAAACACCCAAACTCCAAAAACGTATGATGTACTCAGCGAACGATTAGTACCAACGTCCGCTAAGTACCATTGACGATAGATATTAGAGAAAGGAAAATAAAAATTACTGGAGGAAGCAAGGAGTCAATCAGAAATTAAACAAAAAACTTCAAAATTGAATCAATAAACCCTGGCCTAATGTATCCTTAAGAACAAATCAAATACAAAATACAGGATAGGAAAGCGTGGGTTAAGCAATACACACACCTCACTTTTCCGATGTAGCTGCTGTTCGACCTTGATATGCTATCAGCATCCATCGAGATCACGTACTCCGTACAGGTAGTCTGACGAACCCGTTTTGCAGAAAGAAGAAATTTACCATTTTCAACAAGCAAAACTGCAAGAGCATAGGAATATTAACAAGTTAGCTAAATCAAATTTATGTAGTCAAATAAATAAAGCAAAAAGCACGCACTCATCATACAACCGAGGGTTTCGATTTTGACAGCCAATTTAATTTGGGTTTGAACTTTCATATGGAATTGAACACCAAAACCAAAACAAACTTAAAGAAAGAAAAATTAGGGCTTAGTCAATACCGAATATGCTGAAAAAATTAGGGCTTCACAACTTCAGCTCCAGAACAAGGATTCACAGAAGATGGGTTAAATTTCACCTCTCTCAACTACAATTTTCAGATTCCAATCGTTAAATAGGAAATGCGGAAATCCAAAAACTTCAAGAGAGAAAAGAAAGGTTTTTTTATCCTACAAACTAATAAATTACTTTCGATCGAGCCCTTCTTCTTCTGTAAAACCTTGGCTTCAACTCAAATTTTTGCATACACAAAGCCCTAATTTGTGAAGCTCGTGAGGGGAAGGAGACGGGTTGAGAGCAAGTTCTAAATCTCAAAAATAGAAATGAAGCAAACAAAAAATGAGAAGGGCAAATTTGGAATTACATTACATCCCTTCTTTTACTGTTGTGTTAGGATAGATTTAATATCACCCCATTCGAAGGTTTATAATCCGTCTATAACTTGGGGAAATCTTCGGGCTGGGTTTACTGTCACGGGCTGATGAAAAATTTAAAAATGCTACCAAATGCATGATTTGGGTGGATTAAATTTGCCTAACAGGCCATATCAAGGGTACCAAATGGGCCCTAAGTATGGTAGATCACTTCTCACTCTAAATAACACTTAGCCATTTCCAACACTTTTCTCACGCCTAAATCGAAGTTTGGGGAAACCCTAGATTTCGCCGCCACCTACTGGGTCACCGCCGCTGATTCAACTTGGACGACAGATTCAGACCTCCGCTGACTGAATCGAGGGGATTTTGGACGGAATCTGTGAAGTGCGCTGAGGGCGAAACATACAGGCGACGCATCGACAAAAGCAAGGTGGCGGCGAAGAAAGTCAAGGAGGGGGCAACCGTCGGTATCAACTGGGTTAAACTCAAGTGCAACAAAAGCAAGCTGTTCCAGAAGAAATAGGAGAAAATTTCAGGGGTTTCTATCTAGTCGATATTTTCTCTTTCCTTGTTCCTACTCTTTTCAGTTGACAATTTGTTGATTATTGGGTGGAGTTTGTGCTGTGATTTTGTATCAGATTTGTTGCATTTATTGAAAATTCAATTGAAATTTTAGTTAGTGAATTTGTATGCAGATTTGTTGCTGCGAAATGGGAATTTCCTAATGATTTTGGTGTTATTTATTAGGGCTGGCAGTAGATTATGCAATAAATCTGAAAATAGCAGGAGTATGTTGTTGGAAATCTGCTCTTAGTTGCTTGACCTTAATTGCTGAAAATCGGATAATTTCACGGTATACCGTAAAATTTCGGCATCGAACGGTATACCGTGAAATTTCGGCATCAACGGTATACCGTGAAATTTCGGCACGAACGGTATACCGAATATCGGTATGGCATACCGAAAGTTCGGCACGGTAACGGTATCGACGATTGCCATACCGAAATTTCGGTATACCGAAGATCGGTATACCGAACATGTTCGGTACGGTATCGGTATATAATTTTTCATACCGTATTTTTCGGTACGGTATACGATATGGTAAAATATTTTCGGTATGCCGTACCGACCCACCCCTATGCAGGACCACAAGGACTTCAAATCGTAACAGCATAGATAAAGAATAATTAAAAAAAAAAGATAAAATAAAAATTGTCACTTCAAATATTCTTTACTTGATTGAGCATAATAAAGACTTTGCATATAATTTTTGCATATAATTTGCATGGACATGAGCGCTTTTAATTTATATTATAATACAAGTTCGGCTCAAGCTCCACCTGCCTTGAAATTCTCTCACTTTTCATTTAATTTTTTTTATTTTTCTACATTTTTGAAATTTTATCTATATATTAATCATATATAATATTATATATTCTTATTTTCATGTTGACATATGATATTTATGTTATGTATTTATTTTTATGTATATTATAGATCATATTATATATTATTCCATATTTAAGAATTATTTTAATAAATGTAATATATATAGTAATATATTAATTTGATATTTATATTTTGATAACTAATTTAATAATAATTTATATAGATTATATACAATCTTTTAAAATCTAATGAAAATTAATAAATTATATAAAAATGTCTAGATTTCTATATTAGATTATATATTTTTCAAATCTAATAAAAATAAATTATATAAAAAATTTAAAAACTCACATTATTTGAAAATATTTTTTTAATACGTATAATTTATTACATATGATTATTATAACATACTTTTAATTATATTATTATTCGAACAAACTACATAAAATATTTTTGAATATATATAATAAAAATTGAATGAATTTTATTTTTTTATTAAAATAATAATATATAATATATAAATTGTATAATCTTTTTATTTACTTATATATCCTATATTAATTGTATATTATTTCATATCTAAGTATCATTTTCATTAATATAAAAAAATAGTCGATAAGTATATTTCGATGTATATTTGATAATTTAATCAAAATGATGATTTTTCGCCATATATCATTATTATATAATGAAATTTAACTTCATTATTACCCACATACTAAGTTATCTATTCGTAAATAGATATTTTAAATGTATTTTATTATTATACTTTATATGTATTTCTTTTATCTTTAAACGAAAAAATTAACATTCATAATTATTTGTCATATTAATTAAAAATATCCAAACTTATGTCTTTTTTTGTTCGAGCAAATATTGAATTCAATTCATATTCTTTTAATATATCACTATTATATATATATATATATATATATAAAATCTTTATATTACTAATACTATTACGATTCTAATCTTATTAGGCACTCTCAAATCACTCCATTCATATTTATCTAAATTCTTATAATTTTGGGATTAAAAAATTTATTGATCATATATAAAATTATATATTCTTATTTTTATGTAGTATATGATATTTATGTTATGTTTTTATTTCTATGTATATTATAATTTTATTATATACTATTCTATATTATTTTCATAAATATAATATATATATATAAAGTGATATATTAATTTGATATGTATATTTTGATAACTAATTTAATAATAATTTATATAAATTATCTACAACCTTTTCAAATTTGATGAAAATTAATAAATTGTATGAAAATATATAGATTTCACATTATTTGAACAAAAATAATTATAATTTATAATTTATCACATATGATTATTATAACACATTTTTAATTATCTTATTATTCTAATGATCCATATATAATTTTCAAGATAAACAATAAAAATTGAAAATTCATATTTTTCACTAAAATAATAATATATAATATTCTTATTTATTTATATATTATATATTAGATTATATATTATTTCAAAACTAATGAGAATTTATAAATCGTACATAAAAATTGATAGAGTTCACATTATTTAAAAATTATTTTTAATATATATAATTTATTACATGTGATGATTATAACATATCTTTTATTATCTTAGTATTCAAACAATCCACATATATTTCTCAATATAGATAAAAAAAAGTAAGAATCGTATTTTTTTATTAAAATAATAATTTATAAATATAAGGAAGTATATAATCTTCCTATTCATTTATATATCATATATGAATTGTATATCATTCATATTTATGTACTTCATCCGTCCCACTTCATTAGTCCCATTTTATTATAATATTAAACCTAATTGAATATAAAATAGAACTAATGAAGTGGGACAAGAGGTATCATTTTCATTAATAAAAAAAAGTTAATGAAGATATTTCAATGCATTTTTTAGAATTCAATCAAATTGATGATTTTTTGACTGTATATCCTTATTAGATGATGAAACTGAGCATCATTATTACCCAACATATTAAGTTATCTATTAGTGAGTATATATTCTAAATGTCTTTATTATTCCGCTTTACATGTATTTTATTTAATCTTTAATAAAAAAAATTAACATTCCTAATTATATATCATAATAATTAAATATATATAAACTTATTTATTTTTTGTTCGGGAAAATGTTGAATTCAATTTATGTCATTTTATTCTCAATTCCACAATTAGGCCATGAAATTAGACACTTAAATATACACATTTTTTTTTATCTTCACCTTTACAATATATCAAATTAATACATCACTTCAAATTTTCTCATTTTTTATATATAATTTTTGAATAAAAAATGAGTATATATATTTAATTTGTAATTGGATTATGAGTATATATATATATATATGCATATAAATAAATAAGTTAATATAATTTGAGTTTATTTTCATTATTATAAAAAATATTTAATGATTATATTTTGATACCTATTTGATTTTTCAATCAAATTAATGAATTTTGGTTGTATATCATTATTAGATATTGACACTCAACTTCATCATTACTTACGTACTAACTTTTCTATCAGTGGGTAGATATTTTAAATATATTTATTATACTTTAAATTTATTAAATGGTTCATGTTATTTAAAAAAATTAATATATAATATAATCTAGGGATAAAAATTTAAATACTCACTTTAATAAATAAAAGATAAAAAAAAATACACATTTAAAAATAAGAGATAATATCCACTTATATGAGAACATGAGAAAATTGATCATGTGTTTATGCATTTCATTTCACCAAATAATTTGAATTTTATGAGCACGTGAGAAAATGTGTGCATTGTAATTACAAATAAATAATTTAAATAAATTTTTCACACTCAATAAAAATTATATATATTTAGTTTTTGTAGCAGTATATATATATTTAATTTTAATCAGATTGTGAATGTATATATATTATATACATATAAATAAATGAATTCATATGAGTTTATTTTCGTACGGGCTTGAACATGTATGAGTAATTAATGAATAAAGATGTGTAACAAGACATTTATCGATTTTGAGATGAATACGCATACATAAAATTCAAATAAATTGGTTAGATTTTATGAATATTCAAATATAGTTTATTTTCATCAGTAATATTTATTTATATATATTTGATATATTCGAATTTATAACACATATTATTATATGAGAGTAAGACGAAATCAATTGGTTCACGATTCGTCCGGAACCGAAACCAAACTGCTTCCTATATATAAAGTTGCGATTCAGAATTTTAATAATTTTTTACGATTCGGTTCCCAGAACTGCTGATTACGATTCTTTTGAACACCTCTAATAATAATGAGTATTAAAATCATTTTTTACTTACTTTAAAACGAATATGAGTATATAAATTAAATTCAAATATATTCAAAAAAAATATTAAGTTGTTAGTACAAGTTTACTAATAGACAATTGTCCGATGATTCAATATTTATGGTATATATATAACACGAAAATGCTCACCCGCCCGCGGTGGGCACATCTTAATGCGCCCGCAGTTGATGTGGCATGCCACGTAGATAAATATTAAAACTTAAATATTTTTTATTAATTATCACTTTTCGACTAGGGTTTATTGGTTAGGGTATAGTTTAATATTATTTAATAAATAATAATAATAAAAATAAAATTAATAAAAAAACGAAAAATATAGTGACTCGTATGATGATATGTCAATGATGTGGCATTGCCACATTAACCGCGGGCGCATTAAGATGTGCCCACCGCGGGCGGTGGAGCGCTACTCATATATAACAAGTTGTAAATTTATTTTTTCATTAAATTTAGAATGATTGTAATTTTATCATTAACAAATCAATATAATTAACAATTTTTACTATACATATTTAGTATATGAATAAGTAGTTCATATATATATGACAACAAATAATAATAAAAAAAATGATGTCAAAAACTTTTATAAATTTTATAAAATATTAATCACGTCGAATTTCGACGGATAACAATCTAGTTTACTTTAATATACAAAATTACTGACTATCAATTACCATCTCCTCAATGAAAAAAACTGCTGCCATTGGCATTTATGCATCTTGAATTTCCCTATTACAAAATGAATATCATTTCCTTTTTCTCAAACTGCAAATGGAATAAAATGAAATCAAATTAAGTAAACCAAACAGTGCCAATCATGTGTACATCTTTCCCTTTCCCTTTCCCTTTCCCTTATCTGTGTGAACTAGAAATACAGAAAGCCAATGGACTAATATATAGCAGAGTAGTATATATATATAAATATCTAAGAAGAGGGTACTATGGTACCAATGTATCCGAATCCGGCAATGGTGAAGGTGAGGACTTGAAGAAATAGGTATATGAAATAATTGTTTTTCCCATACAGGAAATCGTAGCATCCACACACGAACAGAAACACTGCAAATCCCAACTCTTGCACTTGTATCCTGTCTCCCAATGCCCGCAGCTTTGACCGCGATTTCTTGATTGCCACGCTCTTGTTTCCTTTTTTGTTCTTCACCGTGTCTCCGAGCTTCTCTGTCACCACCCACTCGTTCACTCTCTTGGCCTCCAGCAGCCCGATTATCGTGGCCTTTGTGCGGTGGAAGGACATCACATTCTCGAATAGCACCCAATAGAACAATAAATGGAACGACCTGACAATACAAATGCATCTCATGGACTCATAATCCTTCATACTACCAAAACTACTTGACCTCCATCGTCATTACCAAAAATGATCGACCAAAGTTGCTAGAATATTCCATTGAACTTATCTCTATAGTCTAAACTGCTAATTAAACTTTCATCACTCACTCAATATGGGCTGTTACCAGAAGAGAATTTTGGACTATACCTTGGAGTCCCGACGGAGTTGAGGGCAGTGATGATGCAGGGAAGGTAGATAGATCCCCATCTGGGGACGTACACTTCAGGCACCAGAATGGAGAGAGGCAGAACCACGCAGTAGAAGAAGAATGTGAACATGTGGGCAATGACTTTTCGAACGAAGAAGAAGCTGTAGATCACGTAAAACTTCTTGAACAGCGTTACTTTCTGCCATACCCACGCAAAAAGAAACGATCAACACTTCCGAAACATAAATTTACAATTCTTGTGACAAAACAGAGCAAAATATAAGCTAGTAGAACCTTGTTTGTTGCGATTCCCATCATCATCTTCCTGAAGAGATTGGCCGGGCCACACGACCACCTGTGCTGTTGGAACCTGAAGGCTTTAAAAGTACTCGGAAGTTCACTTTTTACCTACAACAAGAGGAAAACAAACATTAGTCTTGTTTTCTAGTCATGTAACATAAACTTTCCGGAAATACTATTAGAAAAGCTCGCACACAGAAATATACAAATGAAGGCCATGATAAATTTAATTTCACCTGGAGATCTCCGAGGTAGAGAAATTTCCAGCCTTTGAGGCCGGCACGAACAGCAAGATCCATGTCTTCCACCGTCGTTCGGTCATTCCATCCTCCGGCCTCGTCGATTGCTGCAATCCTCCATATTCCACCGGTTCCTAAAACATGTATATAATTTGTTATGCATTATTCCACAAAAGTGACTTTAGTTAGCTACAAATATGAAGTAAAAAATGTTGAGATGAAAAGAAAACCTCAATCTTCTTACCATTAAAGCCAAAAAATGCATGAGTGGCCGAACCTACTTCTTGCTCAACTTTGAAATGGTAGTCTAGCGACATTTCTTGCATTCTCGTGAGCAAGCACTCATTTGCATTAACTGCAAGCAAAAAAAAAATAATTCACATTCTGTTAATAATTACATACAGAAGAATTCGTATTCATTTTATTTTATATATTTATAAATTTTATACCCCAATGACATTATTTATACATAGATATTTCACGTGTATATTGACAATATACATACTCATATTACTACAAGACATATGTACGTTTAGATACGCTTGCAACATTGTAATGTGAAATGAATAAAAGAAAGAAATATCCAAACAAATAAAAACAAGGCAGCATTTGATAAGGACCAACGACCATGTGAGGAAAAGGAGTTTGTTACTTTTTCTCTGACAACACGTGACTACAAAATTAAAAGAGTGCCACGTCACTCAATCAGGAGTGAAAATTACCATTTTAGATTATTCTTAACCTTTAATATTGAACCCAGATTTGTAATTAGCAGTCGTCGGTGGGACTAATAAATTTTCACTATTCATCTAAAATGGTTTATCATAAAAAGCTCACATGGATGTGAAATGACGACTCTGCACTCAACATAAGAAAATACTCAAAATTTCGGCAAAAAGACCAACCTACCCCCACGTATCCTTAACCGAAAAATCCGGGATTTATGGATTCTTCCAAAG
Source organism: Leonotis leonurus (assembly GCA_026898415.1). Lineage (NCBI taxonomy): Eukaryota > Viridiplantae > Streptophyta > Magnoliopsida > Lamiales > Lamiaceae > Leonotis > Leonotis leonurus. Next base: position 4,243,397 of record JAPKLX010000003.1, on the reverse strand, counting down.
AATTGACAAGGACAGTTTCGTCACTTAGTTGCTTCAGCAGCAGAAGCGATGATCATTGGTACTTGAATTTTACATTAATAACCTTAGTCAATCAAGAAATAATTGCTAGGTCAACTATTACTGCATCGAATTAATTAGTTACAAACATTAGTTGTTTTGCAACCAAGTCAAAAACAATACCAGTAGTAACAGTGATAAACTAATCCTAATTTTTGCAGAACAGTCAAGATGGGCCCCACTTTTCCGCAGAGGATGCAGCAAATCTCTCCCAGAAGTAACGAAAAATTATGTAGTGCCAAACTAACTTTGTCTTACATTTGCAATCCTCGCGCCAAATTTTGTAGTAAAAGTGAAGTTGGGATATTGATTAAGACCACCGACACTTTCATATGCTATGAATTTATCAATAATGGAAGTTTCGAACAATAATAGTTGCAACCAGCGCAGCATTAACTACAGTTCATAAAGAAGAAATGTCGGCTTACCAAATCTCCAACGGGATTGTACAAGTGCGATATCAGGGTTGTGAATGAGAAAAGGAACCGATCTTCGTAAGAAGTCGGGCTCGGGCCGGAAATCGGCGTCGAAGATGACGACATATTCACAGTCCTTAACGTAGTCGTGTTTGAGTCCTTCTTTGAGCGCACCGGCTTTGTAGCCACCTCTCGATTCCCTAATTTGGTACCTTATGTTAACCCCTTTGCTTGCCCACCTTAGGCATTCCTTCTCCACCATGTCCTGAAGCATTCATGGTTAAAGCCAATTATAGTGCAATTAAGGACACGATTGAGTGATTAAAATAATGAAATCATGTGCCGGTTCTGCAAATAAGATAAAGACAGCTCGGAATTCAGATGAAATGTGGTGGTTTTTGAGATTGGTGAACGGCATCGGGATATTAAACAGCCCAAATCCATTAAAATTTACTGAAACTCATTGCTTAATTTAAACATTTTAGTGTAATTTCGATACCTTAATTCCAAAATCTGTAGAGTCGTCGAGAACTTGAATGACGAGCCTATCAGCAGGCCATGAAAGGTTAGAGGCTGCGCCAATTGAAATCTTATAAACCTGCCATTTTTCAATTATATTAACTAAAAGCAAAAACAGGAAAAAAAGTGATTAACAACGGGAAAAGAGGGAGAAAAGGGGGGAAAAGGAACAAAAGCGAACCTCTCTCTCGTTGAACATGGGGATCTGAACGAGAACCATGGGGAAGGCGGCGCTCCCGAGCTCCAAATCATCTTTCATGGCCTCCCATTTGTATCTCTTCTCTGGCTTTTTCCAGAAAAGCTTGACGAGAACGATGACGACGCCCATGTAAACACGTTCGATGAAGACCATTATCGACATAGCCAAACATATGTACACGCAGACGTTGAGTAACGGCACAATTAACGGCACTCTTATTAGCTCCCATAGCATCCCTAATTTGCCCCCAATATCGGAGGAGTACCCCGGTAACGATTCCGGTATGAAACTCTTTCCAGAAATTTCCGCCATTTTTTCCGATTGGGAAATGCTCTGTTTCTCACAGATCTACTATATCTCTCTCTTTCTCTCTGCTCTCACCCACTGTCTATCTCTAGTTGCTGATCGAGCAGAGCAATACTCTAATTTTCTGGGTGTGGCTTTACAATGGAGGGAAGAGAGAGAAGTATTGCAGCATTGTGGGGGGAGTGTAGAGAGAGAGGGGGTCGGGGCGGGGAAGTTGAGAGTGGAGCAAGTTAAGGGGGAGTCGGTGTGAGTGAGAGACGAAGATTGATTTTTATAGTCAATACCTGCTCTCTCCTTTCGACTTCTGTTGCTGCTGTGCTCAGCCAGGAATTCACTTTCTTTTTCTTTTTCTTTTTCTTTTTCTTTTTGTATTAATTAATTAATATTTCTAGTATTTAGTAAAGAGGAGTAAATTGTAAATACCTACCAAAAATACATATCATGCTTGGTAATAAATACTCCTAATTAATCCCTCCATCCCCTACAAAAAGAAAAAGCATCATAAGTGGAAACGAACAAATAAAAGAGTTTTGAAATATTTGTACGTCATTATAGCAATTACCAAACATATCACTGCACTTACACATATTAATGTGACTAATATTCAGACATTAATTTTTTAATAAAGAAGATTTGTGGTTTTAAAAATCCATTACTCGGATATATCACTACATTTAATTTGCAAGTTGTTGTCTGTTGTAACGATTGCTAATCCCTTGCTGCATTTTTTTTTCGAGAAATAGTCAAATACTCTCTGTATCTATCTATATATGAATAAAATATGCTATTTTTATTTACATTTTCATGCAGTCAAATAGGTTACGTGATTTTTTGTTTGCTATCTAACAATTTTGACTGCTTATACGTGAAAAATTCAATCCTTATATATTCATGTTCGGAACAAATCCATCTTATATATACATCAACTATGTTTAACACGATAATTAGAAATGTTTTCTAGGAGCATTAATTTATTATAAATAGATATAATTGTTCGTTATTTAATTATGTTAATGAATAGTCAATTTATGAATCTACGTGATCGTAGGAAAATAAATTATGCATCCCTCTTTTGGACAAAGTATGCATCCCCTATCAAAATTATCTTATTTTTTTAAAAACAAATATAAAAGAAAAGGGAAAAGTAAGAAGAAAGAGTACTTACGGCAAATTGGCAGCTATTAGTTGATGAGAAATTTAAATAATTGTTGGCAGTGCCTTTTGCTGGGGAACAAATGTAAGCTTTTGTTGGAAGGATTGTTGGAAAGGATTGAGAGGAAATTATGGAATAGAGTGGGTTTAAGATTGTGTTTTTATTATGGAAATTTCTGAGGACAAGACAAGGTTAAGGCATATAATTGGAGGTTTGCATTAATTGTTTGTTTTTGAGGTCATCCGATTTCTGGGTAACTAAAAAAGGAAGATTAATCCATTGTGGTCTACCGTGAGAATCTCTATATTAATTGTGAGTTATGAAATTGTGATTCATATATTTGAGAAAATGAAAGCAATTGTTTGGTAATTATTCTCATTATGGTCTTAATAAATTAAAAAGGGTTCATATATACCATCAAACCGGGTCTATAAACCGGTGACCCGGATCCAGAATCCGGCACCGGGTTTCCTTTAGAAGTGGAATGTGGTGTTCCCATTATTGTAGTGTGATGATTGGAATTACCATATTAGTTAAAGTTGGAATGCTTTTTTGGCATGTTCCTATGATTTCCTTTATTTCTAGATGAGAAGATTATCATGCACATTGGGACTCAAGTCTGAAGGTGTACTTATTTTTTGGTCAAATAATTATGTTAAAATTATTAAATGAAATATTTAGATCATACTCGTTTATTCGAACTTATGTTTTTAATTGAGATGGTAATTCAATACAGTATGAGCCACATCAAATGTGACTACTAAGAGTACATGTGTTAAACTAGTGGTAATAAGATTAATACCCAAGAACAATCGATTTCAGGTTGAACCCCCGTGACGCGACTATGCAACTTAATGTTAATGTAATTCAATTTAAAAGAATGAGTACTAGACATTTATCAAAAGTTTTATTTAGGTGAGGTAAAACCGTAAAATGAAAAACAACCACAAATTGAGATCTTTTGAATAAAGAAGTTTGAAGAAGATCAAGATTCATGTGATGAACAGCAAAGCAAAGAAACCACATATAAACAAGAATACTCCCTATTTTGAGGAGAAAGTTGCAGCTGCACATGAATAAGAAGAAAACCAGAACACGTGTCGTTCACACGTGTAAGAATATTACACATAACTATGAATCTATGATCAGTTCATAACCTAGCAAATGAGAATACCTAACGTTCCGTTTTCTATTCTAAAATCATCTATGTACACATAAATAAATTTCATTTTATTATTATGGCTTAGCCATTAACATACAAAAGTATACAGCTTTATAAAATGCAAAGTCGGGATGACAATGATGATGTCAATGGATAATTCATGAATTCATCATCAATTATGAATTGCTTTTCATTCGCAAGCAAAAGAGTTTATTTTTTATTTTATTTATTAGATTTGTTAAAGTTGAAGAGGGTAGGATGAATGTTGGGAGGATAGGTATCTTTTAATTAATTAACTGCGGTTGTTCAACTGCTGTTATTGTAATAAATGAAATATAGAATGAGACAATGTATATGAGACATATTGTAAACTTAAAGGCAACTTGTAATAAACTTCAGTTCTTCCTGCACAAAAACTTGGGTGCATGCCATATTTGTCCTACATGATCCTACAATATGAGTCTCTATTTCGCGAGGATATTGATCCGTTAAAATTACCTTGATCATGTTGGTTCGTATTTTGTACTTCGTTCGTCCGCTAAAAGCGACCACAAGAAGTTCGGTACAGAGTTTAAGAAATAAAGTGTTGTGTTTTAAAAAAATTAAAGTGTATTTTAAAGATAAAACTTTATCGTCTTTTGAAAAGTTGTCACTTTTAATGAGACATCTCGAAAAGGAAATATGTTCACTTTTGGCGGGATGAATATATTATATATTTTGGTTTATATGTTTTCCACCTTTAAATATAATCCCACCGTCCTATTATTCATGACACATTTATTATATAGGTATCCGAATAATAATGATTCGTTTACAAAAAAAATGAAATATTTTACCTTTAAAAAGTTAATCAACTTTATTTATTGGAGTATACCACTTTACACAGAAAAATCATTTTTTTATATATTTGATTAAATGTTTATAAGTGTCATAAATAAATGTCATAAATAATTAGATGATAAATGTTTTACAAGCATGCACTCAAATTTATGATCTATAGGTGGTGGAATTGAATATGATCGACATGGGATGAAAATCAAGTGGGATTGGGTGGGTTATAATCATGTTTTATTGATAAAAAAAATTGAAAATGAAAATTTTGACATGATACTTATTTTTTATTCACCCAGTATGATTACAAATTTACAATCAAATTTTATACATTTGTAGTTTTTTTGCACAGGCGGATTATATAATATGTTGCTTTACACAACATACTAAAAGTATGGTTGAAAATTTAAATTAATCAATAAAATAATTTATTAATATATTAAAAATACAGGATAGTAAATTAATTTGAACATATTATATACCAGACATATACGCAGTTCAAGACTTCAAGAATACGGTTAATAATGAAAATTTACTGCGCAAGATGAATTTTTTTACATTCATTATTGGGAATTGGGATAGTTTTATTGACTCCAAGAATGCATTAGAAATTTATCCATATTTAAATTCATCGACCCTTTTCCTTCCTACAAAAGAAATGCTGAAATAGGAACATCAAATTGGAAGATAAGGAGGTTATTAGGTAATCTCTCATTAAATTTGATGTTTTTTTTACGATATGATTATTAAATAGAGTGTATAAAATAATATATGAATAATAAAGATAATAGGATCTACGATTTTTTTGAATAAATATTTTTTACTAATTTTTGAACGTGTTAAATTCAGTGGAACATCTCGGTAAGAAAAATTAATGACACAGATTAATAAAAAACAAGACATGCTACGTACTGTGCAATGATTAGAATTCATAATTAGAATTCATAGTTGATTACTCACTCTCCTTCCTTACTTTAGATATTATAATTTCTACATGCATTGGACTTTGATTTACATACTAATTAAACTGCCATATCAATATTTTTACTAAATTTTAATTAGTGCCAATCTAAAATAAATTTAATTAGTACGTACTGTTGAGTTTTCGATACAAATCATGTCCTTAAATCTACGGAATTTCATACCTCGATCATATAAAAAATATCTCTTCATGATTAATTTAGATATAAATGTATTCATTGCTTGAAAAATCAAATCACAATCTCCATATACACATCTTAATTGATGGAATATGTGGAGTAACTCGACATGCATGTGAACCATGTGTACCATTGATCACATTGCAGAAAGAGCAGGTGATTCTCTATTACTCCCTCCGTCCCGCTAGAATAGAGGCGTTTGAAAAGTAAATGAGTGTATTATTTTAATACAAACGCCTCTATTCTAGCGGGACGGAGGGAATATTATTTATTTAACATCAAACAACTAATAAATTATACATGCTGTAGAATTGGGTCGCTTCAGACCTACTATATATATATATATAATATGAACTATGAAGTCGCAGATAAATTTCATCTCTAATAAATTATTTGGGAAAAAGTTACCTCTAGGTCACCTACATAGTGCATCTTCTTTTTCTTATAAAAATTATTTGTTTTCTTTTCTATGGGTTCAAAAGTTTAGCTGAAACCAGCTGACGTGGGACAATTATATGAGGACTAAGAATCAAAAAATTATTGATTGTATAAAATGGGTATAACTTTTATACTTCAGGCTTGAAATACATATCAAGATTTGGTGTTGGTATGCATATTGTTGGTCTCGAAACGAGTATAATGTGTGTATGGGGAATACATTAGTTTTGTATTTTTAAGTTAAAAGCTTTAGTGAGCTCCTGAACTGAAGGGAGGAAACTTCAATGAGAGTTGATACTTTAGATAACAATCCTTCAGTCTACACTTTGTGTTGGACTGATGGACTAATATCTTAAGTGTACGTGCGGAAGTGGTGGTTTTAAATCTTACTCGTTTGTTCAGAAAAACATAATGCAATCTTTCTCTTTTCAATTAATCAGTATTCAAATATGATAATCAAATAATGATAAATACTGAATGTAAGAGAGAGAGACATGATTTGGTTTGCGTGGTTTGGAGATAAAAACTCATACGTCCACGAGTCTTGATGTTAGTCGAGGATTTCCAAGTTAATGGAGTAATAATAATATTATATTGATCAACCACAAAGGGTTAGATGAACAATATATCTGATCACTTCTAACTTCGAACTTAATCTAATGCTAAGATTATTCTTCGGTTACAATGAATTTGCTAAGAACACTAGTGAATAAAATCTGAAAGCTTGAGAGTGATGATAGCAATGGCAGATTGTAAGATTGGGTAACCGGTGCTTGAAGCGTTTGAAGCAGCGGAGTATTTATAGGTCTCTCACATAATGTATCTGTTGTGAGATAGAGCTTGTTTGAATTCTTCCCGTTGGAGTCGTGGTCCTTTTTGCCATTTTTGGTGTCTGCAACAAGATACGGTTTCACCTACTGAGATCTTTGTCGAAAGTGGAAACTTCAGAACTGGATTTCAATCCAGTACTTCAGATTGAAACTTCAGTGGCAATGTTCCTGCAAATTGAACTACTTAACAGGTGAATTCTAAAAGAAGACTAAGACTTCAGTTTTTGAGATCTGAATCAAAACACTTATAAATATTTCCCAACACACATAAACTTTATTGATTTTTTATATCTGCTTCGTCTGTCCATTTTATTTAAATTTCGAATATAGTATTTTATTTCAATTTCAATTTTGATTAGTTATAATGTTTTATTTCAATTTCATCCTGATAAGAAGTTAAGAATATAATGACTTTTTAAAATTTGGTGAAAATTAGGTATAGTGCTAATTAAAGTAGTAGGAGTGGACTTTATGCTGTAAAAGACGACAATTTTCGAACGTATGTACTTATTGATGCTTTTTAATTTTAAAAACGTAACTCCTCTCGTTCGACCTGGTCATAAATTATTAGAATTGAAGTATTTTATTCTTTAACTTTCTCAAAACAACTTCAAAACATATTCTCTGTTCATAATTTCTCAATTGAGTGATTAAATAGGTGCATAAGAACTTAAGAAGTGATGAAATCTCAAGGATGGATTATGGATATTAGATGAGGGATTTAAATGTTATAATATTCTTATGACTAAATAAATTAACCATTCAAATTAAACAACTCTTAAAAATTTATATATATTGTCATTTAAAGTAAATAGTCATGTTGGTATTTTAAATAAAGAATAGATGTCAAGTTAAATGGGATATATAGAGAGTACAAGAAAAGGGAAACAACTAATTGCATGTTTGTAGCCAATAAAACTTTATAAAAATCTTCAATTTTCTAAAAAAATATATAAATTTGAGCTCTTCTTGACTCTATTTGGTGGGTGGAAATAAGGGTCTACCATTGATATTGAAATTTGGGGAAATACTGTACGCATGCAGCTCCATTATTTCAATTTGAGATATATATCATCATCTAATCATCGACCAAAGCATGACACAAATTTTTTGGGTACAATTATTAAATTGAGTATATAAAATAGTGTAAAAATGATAAAAGTGTTAGAGTTCACACCTTTTTAAAAGAATAACTTTTATTATTTTATGAATATGTTAAGCTTAGTGAGACGGAGATAGTACATTATATATATATATATATAGGATACAGTTCATATACAAAGTGACTTTTGGGTATAAAATAAGAAGTGATCTCAGCCATTTATTGTAGTAGATCAACGGTTATTATTTATCCAAATTTATTGGTTTTTAAATACATTAAAATATTCCAAAAATATTATGATAAAAACATTTATGAAACTAAACATGATAGAGAAAATAACAAATTTCACTAATTAAGGCGATAAGTTATATTGAGAGAGAGAAATTATACTATACTTTGTGAGTTAACTTTCCCTCTCACCTCCGTCGCCATCAAATTCCCCTCCCACCTCCAACTACTTTGTACGTCATAACTACGAAGAAACGACACTGCCGGCGGTGAAGAGACGCGATCACAACGTCATCTCTCTCTCGCGTCGCGGTCCCTCTTCTCTCTCTTGACGGTTTTGTTGGTTTGGCTGGGAAGGAGGCGGACAATGGTGCCCCAACATGATGTCTTGATTCTGTTGTTGCTCAAGGTTCAAACTGATATTGCATTGGCATATAAGTGGAAATTGTAATGTTATTTTATTTAATAATATTTTTTTGCACCACGCATACATGTGAAGTACATTGATATATATATATATATATATATATATATATATAAATTGCATCGACATTTAGATTAGAATAAAATTTTCAGTATCATCCAATTTATAATTCTTTACATAATATAATGCAACAATAAATTAATTTGTAGTACATTATATATATATACTCCCTCCGTCCCGTTAATAACGACCCATTTACTTTATACACGACTACCAAGAAAGCTTAATATTTGCCTATTACACAAAAAGTAAAAAGCATCACATGTGCAATTTTTTTACCAAATAAGGAAATGGGTCATTATTAGTGGGACGTCCCAAAATGGAAAATGAGTCGTTATTAACGGGACGGAGGGAGTATATAATACAAATTGCGTAACTATACAATGCAATACTACATATATATTTAATGCAAATTACATGACTATACAATGCAACAATAAACAAACAAATTACCAAATTATTTGAGCGTGCTTTGACGGAAGTTATTCTGCTCCGCAATTAATGGTAATTGTATATTTTGAATTTTCATAAAGAAACCGCTAAAATAAATTTGTCCATAATACCCTTTTGCATTCCAAATTTGCAATGCAGCACATGTAATAATATTTTTCCCTAAATTTCATGATTAAATATACACTATTAGATCTAATGTAATAGATGGTCAGAATTACTTCTTATTTTATACCTAAAAATTAATTTTTACCTGAACCCACCCTTTTATATATATATATATATATAGGGAGTGGTTCAAATAAAAAAGGACGTTAAAGTATAAAATAGGAAATGATCTGGGCCATTAGATCAACACAATCCGAGGCCATGATTAAAACAAAAAACGCGCGTGCATTGTAGTATAACAATGCATAAGGTTATTTTGGTAAAATTTGAAGTGGGCGGTTATGTGTTCAAAATACAATGCATTTAATAGTTAAATGCAATGCATAACTCAATTACATTTTCACAATGCATTTAATAGTTAAAATGCAATGCATAACTCGGTCAAGATCTCAACCGTCCGATCATGAAAATCTAAGGCTGAGATGATTTCCTATTTTATACCTTAATGTTCCTTTTTATTTGAACTCCCTCCTATATATATATATATATATGAATATGTGTATATATAATTAAAGAAATATCAATCATTTTGATCGTGAATAATTAAAATATTGAAAGTGATTTGATAAAAGTGGGAGACGAGCTAGCTAGCTACTTTAATTTACCTTCGCACCGATGAGATGAGATGAGACCTTTTTAAATTTTGGCGTTTTAGCTATACTACCGTCGGTGCCTAATTAACGTTAATTATGAGTTTAATAAACGTAGGACCTTCATTCTATGATTTCAAACTTATATCTGATTTAATAAACTTAGAAAATGCATGTGTATTAATTGATTTACATACCAAAAACAAACCATACATTATTATGATAGATAGAGTATAATATTATGGAGAATAGTTCCATTTTGTCCTTTATATATTTTTTTTTACTTTTGGGGTATTATTAGCGGGAGACAAAGATCGATAGAATAATTAAACATATAGTATAATTAAAGAATGTGAATTGCTTGTATGGTTTCACAAGATCTTCTAAAGATTTTAGAGATTTAATAATGAATGGGATGGATGTTGATGTTGTGATGAAATGAGTTAGTGGTTCAAAAAAAATCAAATCTAAGACAGAAAACTACTTGCGTCAGATATTACTGCTGTCTGCTGAGGTTATATCATCGTTAATTGGGAAAAAAACAGGATAATGAATTAGCTAGTTTGTTATGATATCAACTCTTTAGTTCACGTTAAACATGACACGCTTATATATTTAAATTAATGTATTATAATAATAAAACGTGTCATAAATAATAGTAAAGCTTTTTTTATTAGTTAGAGAGAGTTATGCATGTTTAGTATGACATTTTTACTAACTTGTTTCTTTGACATATTATGAGGAATAAGGTTATAACATAATTTCGAAAAATCAAGTATTTATATGTGAAATTGAAAATTCATAATATAAATAAATAAATAAATAGAGATAATCAGTGTACTTTAGAAAGTTAATTAGTACCCCAATTACCCAATAAATACCATATGATAATGATATCATGAGCAGGAGTCGAATCCTAATCAAGGACATCAATCAATTCTTAAAAGGACAGACATGTTGATTAAGTTTCTTGATTTCGTGGCTCAAGATATTAAACTGTTAAATAATCAGAATACACGCGTCACCCCAATATCGTAATCAACAGATAACGTTGAGTTGTCCACGCTCCGTGTTTATAAATTATAATGGGAGTGTTAAAATTATTTTACATTGGTGAGATATGATTTCTAAAATCAAAATATATGGTGCCTTTTAACAATGACTTTTAAGGAAAATTGTGTACAATATCTAAGTTTAATACGTGAACTTTTTATTAGGGGCATGACAAATTAACATAAACTTTAAATCTAGTTGTTTGGTTGAAGGTGGAAGAGTTTAGTGACATTATTAGTGCATGCTCATAATAGAAAATCATGTATTAGTTAAACTAAATTACATAATATATCAAGTTTTGATCTCCTAGTTGAACTACAAGTACCAAAAGGCTAGACATGAATGGATTCTTTTTGTTTTTTTCTCTCATTTTTTATATTTATTTTATGGCATGATGACATTCTACCTTACATTATTTTATTAATATAAACCATATTCAATGTACGTACAATACAAATATGGCCATGTATATAATGGAACACAACACCTTGAACCGGCCTACCTCTCTTTTCTTCCTCTCGAATGTTGCATGCGTTTTTATATATTCTATTATATGCATTGAGAACCAAAATTTTATTTCCCAAAAAGAATATTGAACACATCAAGAAAAAGAATATCCGTATCTATTAAAATAATTTTTAAAAATGAAAATAAGAAATATTCTTATTGAACACGTCCACTTGAATATTTAAACAAAATATTGGGTGAAATGAAAATGAATTATTTGTTAAATGAGAAGCATAAATAATTGAAGCATGGGAAAATGAAAACAAATTGAGCAGAGCAGCTCAGCGCAGCTGTCAGATTAATGTTTCATTGGGGTTCTTCTCTGTACCAGAAAGATCACTACTTCTTTGTTTCTTTCAGAATTTTAGTCTTATTAGTGTGGTTTGGTTTGTACAATTAAATAATAGATAAGATTGTCATCTTTAAATAACTTTTTTTCTATCCATAATTCTCTTTTTTTTTTTTTTTATGAATCAAATCATTTTTTATGCTCCTTAAACATTTAAATTCTTTATTATAATCAAAATTTAGTGTGATTATATAATCAAATATTTAAGTGATTAAGGGACCTACAAATAGATTAAATTTATGAGGAAGTAGGGGATTATAGATAAGAATATAGAGATTTAAAGGTAATAATCATATTAATCCTATTAATCAAACTATACTGTTTTATTCTTATTTCAATTCTTCAAAAATTAATATTTCTCTTTATAATTTCTTAATATTTATTTTTAATGATTGATGATGTATTGAAAATTTACCAATATAGGAGTATTTAGGAGTGTAAGCAAACTAAATTATTCGGAACTTGGTTCGATAAAAGTTTGTTCGTTTATTAAACGAACTAAACTCGAGTCTTGAACCGAGTTTTGAATAGTTTTTCGAGCCGAATTCGACCCTAATGATAGTCGGTTCGAAAGGTTCACGAACATGTTCGAATATAATTATAACAAACCAAACTTCGGATAGTTCGCGAATTTTGTTAACGAATTTGCTTACAAACTTTAAAAACGAGTCGGACTTCAAATAGTTCACATATATATATATATATTAATAAAATAATTTAATAAACAAGCTTTTTAACGAGCTCGAAGATGATTATTTAACGAACTCGAGCCGAGTTTAAACTTGGGCTTGAATTTACTAATAAATCGAATAATAAACGAAGTGAACTTTAGCTCAATTTTTATTTATCAAATCAAATCGAACTCGAATTTAATTTTCAAAACTCGAACCTAGCCAAAGTCAAGTCTGACAATATTCGTTTCTGTTACGCTTAAATTACAACACCCCCAACAGTATCCAAGTCCAAAAGAAAGATATAATATACTGCATTTTCTATTATATATTTTAAAACCAATAAATTATCAATATTTCATATGAAAGCCATGACTTCAAAACCATCACTAATAACATTTTCATTCAACTATTTCATAAAATATAAGGTTTTAGCAATTACACTGTAAACAGAAATTCAAACCAAGAATCTTAAACCTCTCTATGCTTTACAAACTATGTATTTACCCAGGAAAACACTTTTCTGAATGCTGTGAAACCGAGGAAAAAACTCTAGTAGATATTAGAAAGCCGATATAGATTGAACTATTATTACATTATTATAAACTTAGGTACTTCTCTGCTTGACTTTTTTCACCAGACTTCACCCTTTAAACCTATGTTTTGCTACGACGCTGAAGCTTCATTACCTTGTCATCAACTATGGCACTGAACATGGACAGACACCGGCTTGTCTACTGCAATAAATCATTCGTATCCACCTTTATCAGAGAAACTCAAAAATACTCAAAACTGAGAGAAACTCTTTCTATGTCGAGCATTTCTGATAGATGTTCGTGCCTGCTCGACTGATGCTCTTGGAGTTGATGACGCACTCGCTATGATGTCTTCTTTGGCATTGGAAGCCCGAGGAAGAAGTTTGCATCCAATTCCTCTTGGAACTCGTGGAGAACTAAGGTAGCTGTGTGATTTAGTTGCCTTCTTCATATCTTCCTTGATTTTGCTGAACTCTTCTTCGAGTTCACCTACTCTAGACCTCATCCGTTCCATATCTACTTTCAACACCTGGTTCTCACGTACGACTGTTACCCATCTCTCTCGGGGGACCCTTTGACCACTAGTGTCGTTAGGAACTGCCGAAGAAGTTGCAGGGGCACTTTCGGTATCGAGAACATTTAAGCAGCCAGCTAAGGCCGTTCGCAACTGTATCTGCTCGAAGAACAAGACCTGTAATATGACTCTAAGTGGCAGCCTTTCATTTTGAGATGCATGTGCACAAGCATCGATGGAGAGTTTCTGGAAATCAATGATGTTGCAAAGCTGCTCCCGTTCTTTGTCCGAAAGCCATGGGTGTGCCTGCATGAATATTTGTCAAGAGATAAAGGAGTATAATTTAATACATTTGTCAAGAAACTTTTCCAGTGTTGCCATATAAATATATCAGCACCCACAACAAGTGAGACCAGAAGTCTTCTAGAAAAGCAATTATCTAGTTTATAATTGACAAGATATGAGGAAGGGGAAAACAGGGAACAATTCAAAGGAGATCATTCAAACCTTAAAATATATATCCAGTGCTCGGTATAGCGCATCGTGCAAAGATCTTGAAGATTCCGGCAATGCTTCTGCCAATGCACGTAACTTTCCTGGTTTCAAGTTAACATCAGAAGCAACCTCAGCTATATAGTTATCTACCAATTTAGCAATTCTCTTGAAACGCCCAGATAATGGCGATGTGTCAAGGTCAACTGATAATGGAGATACAGACGTTACACTTGGCTCTGAAGATACAAAATGATGAATCATCCTCTCGACACAATCGGTGTTATATAAAGTATCGGAATCAGAATAATTAGGTATCAGTACACCATCCAGGGTTGCCAAATCTAGCTGTACACCTATTCTCTTTTCCAAAGAATCCTGGCATGTATGGTTAACTCCCAAGATCAGCGCAACACGTAATAGTCCCAGCAGAAAACGACAGAAAGATTTACCCTTCTTCTCTGGCAGTAGTTTGATAACACTTCTCAAAAGAGCATTCTGATTAACATTAGCAGGTGTCATGCTGAAACTAGCAACTGTCCTCGATAGACCACTTTTTCCTCCTTGCCATCGACCCAATCCTGGAAGATATCTTTTACAATAGTACATTATGGCACGTGTTAAATTCTCAGGACTCATCCCTTTGGCTTCCATTGTCTGGATTAGCCTCTCAAACAACTCAATACAAAGATATGAGACGTCCTCAAACCACCAATCAGATTCATTACTATGGATCTTTGCACCAGTACGTATTCCATTCCATAGAATGCTGCCTCCGGGACTCTGTAGGCTACCGTACATCATCATAGGCCATCCAAACAATGAGGGATCTGTACAGATCATTACAGACAGCGCATTTATACATCTACTAACAATTTGAAGTTTGTCTGCTATAGAAATAACCAGTTCGCAACTTTGAAGAGCCAAGATGCAATCCTTCCAGTCTCTTAGGATATGCTTATGGAAATAACTTTCTGATTTGGACAATAGATTGTCGTCACCGTAATCATCACACATATTAAGATAATCTGCAGCACAGTACAAAATTACTATGTTCCTGGGTGTGAGCTCTACCCTCCCTCCATAGCAGAATTTGACCACAATGAGAAATGTTTCAGCACCACCAGGGAACTCTTCGAGAGGTACTTCTAATGTTGCTTCAGTGGAACTTTCGGAATCTTCAAAGATAGTTGCTATCTTGCCACATCTTGAAATAAGAGGAAACTGGAGCACATAAAGTTCTATTATATTTCAAAATATAATGTGACACAGAAAAAAATTATGTATCCAAGTCTGGGGTTCCAAACATGCTCCACCTCAAATATAATAAGCGGATTAAGCAAATTAATCTACAAAATATGCTACTAAAGAAATATATAGTGTCTGTTATTGTATGCTTCTGATAACTGATACTCTTAATATAAGAAACTTATATAAACAAACAGAAAAATAAAAGACCTGTTTTGTTGCTTTACATCCAATACCCTTGTGAACAACTCCAAAAAAGAAAAAAGATACCTTGTGAAGATGGAACTTTACTTCGTCCACCACCACTGTTATATCACTTGGCAAACTTGAACTGCAAAACCTGACAGAAAATAAATTTCTGCTGAGAAAATTTAACATGTATCGCATACCTACTTATTTTTATTCACTTTCGATCCATATAGTATGGTATGTATGTTCTTAGTAATTCCTCCCACCACTTGGGAGTTTTTATTACAAACAAGTATATTTCTTTTCTCTTTACCCATAGACACATAATTAGAATCCCCTTCACAGTATCTCATATGTCCACTCGGTTGGCTATCTCATATGTCCACACGGTTGGTAAGACCCTTTCTCTTTACCCATAGACACATAATTAGAATCCCCTTCACAGCATTGTACTAATGTGTGTTGGTAAGACCCTTTCTCTAGCAGGACTTATTGACAAACTGTATTACACTACCAGATGTAGTATATTTTTTGACATTACAATCTGGAACAATCAAACGAGTCAATATAATTTTCTTTAAGCAATTGCACAAATTTCATATCTGCCACAATAGTTTCAACAAAGCTTCAGAAAAGTTATGGATAGACAGGTAAAAGTTGAAAATTTAGTAAAGAAATTAAATTTCTAGCAGTGAGAGATCATTCTTCACTGGAGATAATGGATCATAAAGTGAGGAAGACAAGACAAGATTATGGCTATGAGTATGACTAGTTCATAGTTCTCATATAGGGATTCATTTTCATAAGTAATAACAACCCTTCTTAGGGCATATGTATACAACTATGCTCAACCACAATAAACTGAATACTTAGAGTTAACCAAGGGTAAAACTGAACCGTAGTGCACAATCTTCCTAGTTAAGTCACTTGTTATTGGAGCCCCTTCCAAAAATTATAGATCAACTGCAAGATCATACCCAAAATGCAACTAATGACAACTAACTAGCCAGCTACTTTTTCTGCCAAATCAGACAAACTTGAACAATTACAAAAGACAACCCAGACTTAGGGTGCATCATTACATTGACAAGTTTCTAATGATCTAAATTAGGCATAGAACTAGTTATTAAAAATGTGTCTGAACCATGTGCCTCAATGACCATGATGCCAATCTTGTCAAGCAGTTATATTTTGGGTTCGATTTGCATGATGTTTAAAACTGCCTTCTTGATAGTTGGCATATACGTTGGCCAATACCCCACCATAAAAGGAAACTGAGACGACTTCATTTTGAGTTATCTTCCGATCTTTCTTCGAATAAATCAATTGCAAGACAATCAAGTATCCACCATACCATGCAACGATGGAGTTTGGCATGTTTCTTGCTTGCAAACATCGATATATGATGATCAGAAAAGGTTAGAGAGAACAAATTTGGATTTTTTTGACAGCCAATAAAGCTGGGTAACACACTTGACATGATTGGATTCAATCTATTAGGACATGATTCAACTCGATTTGTACGTTCTATAATCCTAAACTCATATCTATTACAGTGTAATCCTTCCTCAAGACTGTTACTTTTATCATTTTTCGGACCATGATTCTATTTCTTTTTTAGAATATGGTTATCTCTAACCGCATTTCAAAGCTTTGATTAGCACCAATATATGGTAAGGATACTATGCCGCAGCAAATAATAATAAACAAATTCACCTGCATATCATGATGTATAGTAAAATAACAAGACCCCAAGGTTATTTCACGCATTAAAAAAACTCTAAATTGCTCAAGTTCATGCACGCGAACTACAATACAGAAAGAAATCCCGATCTCCCTCTGGCTGGGAATTAGAACCCCTTTATATGAATACACACACACACACACATATATATATAGGGGAGAGAGGAAAAGAGAGTGTGCATTACCAGCCATTTCCTTCACGATGGAATCCAGAAGTTCTCCCAGCAGCAAGAGCCATGAATTGGTAAGGGTCTTCTTCAATAATCCTCTTCTTCTCTAATAAATGTCTCAATTAAATTTAAAATCCCTATCCCTTTCGAAACAATAATGGCAGAGGGCTCCCATCATTTCAATTTTCAGTTCACCTCACAACATCAGAGACCCTGATATTGATATATGATTATTATTCTCACAGCTGCGCACATCATTAATTTAGCTGCGCACATCATTAATTTAGGCATACATCAATAAAAAATAAACCCCACCAAAAGGGCATACTACCTACCATCACAACCACATAGTTGATCCCTACTCCCACACCCACTCCCCCACTCCCTCTCCCACACCACTCCCACTCCCAGTTTTCAAAAGATGGAAAAGGATAAAAATGAAATATAAAGAAAGGAATAAAAACCAATGTTTACCTACTCAAATTATTATGATTAGTGAAAACAAACAGCAATTATGACTCATAAAGATTCTATCTTTACAAATGAAAAGCTCAACCCACTGCACAGCATGGGGCATACTTTACTCTATAGTCTATTATGAGAGAGAGGGTAGTGGTACTGTAGTAGATGTCAAATATAAAGACAGAATCCAGAGAAGACAAAGACGACAAGGAAGAGCTACAAGAGAAATTCAGAGAAGCATAACAGAAAATTGAAAGGTATCAGTTTCTGAAAAGATTCCTACTTGTCTTCGTATGCCTTCTATTTCGGGGATTCATGAGAATATACCATTTACTTTATATAGTTGTATTATTTTCTAATACAAGTATAGAATTAACATAAATAGTACTACTCTCTCCTGTCCTTTTATGTTTATACTAATACATTCAATTTAATAAAATAGAGCCAATACAAAGAAAAATGAATACGGAGGGAGTACAATTCTATAAATTTTTCCTAGAGAAATTACCTATGCAGTAGTGGAAAGAGAAGAATGAAGGCCAGTTGCGACAAACGGCCAAAAGATCGACAAAAGAACATGGACAATGATGATACTGAGAGCAGTGGGAAAATTGTGGTGCAAGTGATGCATTTTATCGAACATGTGGAGTGCAAAGGACGAAAAACATAGGTCCAAGATCCGAGGAGATTGTGGCTTCGGTACTCGGTAGCAGTGCGCGTGCGGCAACATTTTTGAATTTCACCTACCATTATTCACTACTCCCTCGCGGTGAGTATGATAAATATTTGATATGCATGAATAGATTTATGGGTGTAATTTGATATTCATTTAGCTCAGGGTTATGGTATGACTAGTAAACTATTTGCGAAATATCAATCGGTTACCACATTGAAAATTTAAACATCTAAATCTAAATTTTTATCCCATTTTGAAATTTAGATACCCCTCCGTCTTCTTTTTATGTTCCTCATACAATAATTAGGGATAAAGAGTGCAAATTGAATTATTGTAATGGTATATGCGTTTTGAGAATTGAGAACATTTAATTGAAAACGGAGGGAGTAGCCAAACATTTTACAACATATATATATAATAACATACTTAAATTTAAGGGCCCTAAATTTCGGAGCCCCAGCCGTCAGCCAGGCCTGCTCGCCCTTAAGGCCGGGTCTGACTAGACGCTAACTAGTCATCACCTCTGTGTCTTTCTTTGATATTGGAGAACATAATTTGTTTTTCACTAAATGGATCGACTAATACAAGTCTCTTCCAATTCCTCATTCTTCCACGAAAATTGTTCTATTCTACTTTTTGAGGTTTTCTTGTCTTTCTTTGTTTGGGCCAACAAATTTATATTTGTTGTTTATATTTTCTACATGTCTCTAAAGAGAGAACCTCTTGCATGCTCATTAATTTCATAATAAGGATAAGGACCTTAATTTTTTTATTCAATTACAGCTTTAAAGGCAACTCTCTCCATAATACTTCATCAACTCTCTCCATAATACTTCATTTGTATGTCTCGCTTGTAATGACACACTTCATCAATAAAACATATTCAAATTTAAATAAATCAAGGATTCCACCTAAGCTAGAAGCAATCAACTTCACTTTAAGATTTTAATAAATAGGTTTCACAAATTTATTTATTTTATTAATATAATGATTCTAACTAATTTAGTTCGCTAGTCACAAGTCATAACGAAATTAATTGTAAGTTGCGCACTGCCCATATACGTGAATAGATGTGTTAACAACTTCAGTGATCAAGAACAATAGAACATCCCTTGATTTTCTTTTCTTTCCTCTTGTATATCCTTTTTTCACGAGGAAGGAAATTAAACTCTAAAATAAATTTGTGCCCTAACTTTACAACAATTCTATAATCTAAAGGCTTATACAGTTGATGTTAGAGATGGGATGACCGAATTGATTTTAAAATTTTGGAACCGAAACCAAACTTTTATCTATGCTTCAGTTTTAAGGACTGTTTATTCCAGTCTGATTTGATTTTGGTTCCGGCAGTTATCTGTTTCGAATCAAATTATATATCTTTTGTCTGAAGATATATGAAAATATGTGAGTTATTTGTAATAAATTTAAATAAAAATATTGTAAATAAAGAATATTAATGGAGTACATAATTATAAATTTAACGTGAAATATAGGTGCAAACTTAGGTAGAAATAGAGAAGGTTTTCGTACCAACTAAGATGAGTCGTATTCGTTATTGAGTCGACCCAACTTAGTTGGGACGTTTCCTTTTTTCCTTTTTTGGACACATTTTTACACACATAATTTTAAATAATATAATATTGTGTCACTACTTTACAGTAATTTTCAACTTTTCTAAAAAAATTGTGCCCAAAAATAACGTTCAAAAAATATTATATCCTATTATTATTATTGTTAATTTTAGCATTTCAAACTTTAGTAGAAATAGAGAAGGCCTTCCCCTGGTACTAGAGCGGGCAAAAGTGGTCCGCCGGCCTAAAAACTCGCACGATAGTATGAGATAAAATACAATTTTTTACAATTATTATTTAATTTAAATTATTATTGTTATATTTATATTTTGTATGACTCTGATAGATAATGAATAAAAGACTTTTAAAATTTTAATTGTTTATTTTGAGATTATTATATAATTTAAATTATGATCTTGTGTTGTTTATATTTTATGTTTTTTAACTATTTATTTAGAAATTTATTAACATTTAAATGTGTTAATTGTTTAGTTTTATTTTACGTTGAAAATATGAAATTTTTAGAAAATTTTCTTTTTTATTTTAAATAAATTGAACTTCGATTTCGCCCATAGAAAAGCCCGTCCGTCCAGAATTGGATTAGTCCTCACATTTTGAAATCAAAAAATATTCGAGGGGCTTGGATGAGTCTCCAAATTATGAAAATCTATCGGGCCGGGCATGGCCCCGCCACTTTGTCATCGGTAGGCAACAAATTGTTTATGATGAAGGCTGTTGCAAATTTGCAAATTATTATTATAGCTAAAAATTGGATTGAGGAGCATGTACGCAACACATAAACATGATGGGTGTTGTGTTGTGGGGCAAAACTGATCACATTATAACGTGATGAAAATAGTAAAATATTGTAAAATACAAAAAAAATAGGGAAAATACTCATTTTGAAAAATTAGATGTCAAAAATACTCAAAACATTAACTTACATGTCAAAAATACTCATTTCAATTTTAAAACATATAAAAGTACATAGAGTTCAACACCCTCTTACACCTTCTTACACACTTTATTAAAAACAATAATTGAATAAATGATTAATATTTTTGGACTATTATGTTAGTGAGACTTCCTATATTATACATTAAAACTTATAAACCTTATATTATATACGTTTTCACTTTGTATATGAAAGCTGAATAGTATTCAAACCTCTCTATCTATATAATTGCCTCGTATCTGAGTTCAAAAGGCTGATATTGAAGATATAAATTAGGTAATTGCCTTCTATATACCATTAAAAGCATGTTTATGGATGAACCTCTGGTAAAAGTACCATGGACCGCCTGTCGTACGTGCCACGTACACGTGGGCGGTTCATGGTACTTTTACCAGCGGTCCATCCATAAACATGTTTTACATGATATTTGTTATGGTTCTACCGTTCCATAATTTTTTTTTAGGTAATTTTAAGATATATATGACATGTTTATGGTTTGTATGCTTGTATTAATTGCATGTTTACTTAATTTATCATGAATTTTTGTTTTTGTATTGAAAAATACATCCTTGAAACATATATACATGGAAGGGTTTGGACGGTATATGGGTTGGGGAAGGTAGAGAGGTACAAAAAAAATACAATGAGGGAGAGGTAAGAGTTTGGACGGTCTATAGACCAAAATTTTAAAAAAATATAGTATTAATTTAATTAAAACTATCACTTTTCATACCTAACTTCTTTTTCACATAATTTTTCTCACTTTTTCAGGTGGGTGCGAATTTTGAGACAAAATGAATAACTTTTTCAGGTGGGTGCGAATTTTGAGACAAAATGGATATTTTCTACATGTGCTTTTGAGAAATTGGGTATTTTCTACATTGGATTTTTGAAAGTGGGTATTAAGAAGGATGGTGGATCGCCTTCTCTGCTCTGTTCTGTTCTGTTCTATTCTGTTCTGCTCCACCATTTTTACTTTTCTGTATTTCTCTCGTGCTGTGTGCCTTGTGATTGTTGCCTCTTCCGATTTTTCATTCGACTATCTATATTTCTTTCACAACTCATACTGCCCTCTACTCCTTCTGCTCTGCTCTCTCTCTCTCTACTATAGTATACGAGAATCACGTGTATGATCTGTGCGTCAATGCTCCATGATCTCTGCTTTTTTCATGTCATTTCGACCTCTCTATCTACATTGAACGAGTCCATGTCCTCCCTTGGACCAACGGTGACCACCTCATCACAAAGAGAAGAGAGAGAGCAAAGGTAACTCACATAAGACAACATGGAGGAGGAGGTCACAGCTGAGGCAATGCATTTCTGCATAATCCAACACAACTGTCCCCTTCCCTAAATCACAAACCCACTTACCCAAATCGCTAATAAGACATCTCTCTCTCTCTCTCTCTCTCACATCGCCTTTGATGAAATGCAGAAAAGATAAAACTCCATTCGTCCTTATTAAATGTTAATTGAGATTGCCTTTTCAATCTCTTATTGATTTGGGCGAAGATTGATTCTCATGTTTCTTGTGTTTGTATTGTTGTTACAGCTGCTGCAGACGCCACCATTATCTCCTCCTTTTACCTCTACCACTTTATGTAACGCTCCTCTGCCAGGCTGCCACCACCATTCCCCATTTCACCTCCATTTATTTTCTCACTTCATATGTTAATTTTGCTGCTGATCTCTCCCCCCATCTCTCTCTAATCAATTCTTATACTTCCTGAGAAATGGCCTCGACGATTCGCTTCCGCAAGCTCTCTTTTATCCAAACAAAAGACGAGCAACATTTCAAAGCTTCCAAAGTTGAGCAGTCAAAGAGAAAGAAGACAGAAAATTCCACTAAGCAATGGAGGTGCATAGATTCCTGCTGCTGGATCATAGGATATATATGCACCACGTGGTGGCTACTCCTCTTCCTCTACAACTGTCTACCCTCAAATCTCAAGTCTCCGGAGCCACCGGGATCTCGCCTCCGCCGCGACGGTACCGCTGCCCTCCACCCCGTCATTCTGGTCCCCGGCATTGTCACCGGTGCCCTCGAGCTCTGGGAGGGCCGCCCCTGCTCGGAGGGTCTCTTCCGCCGCCGCCTCTGGGCCGGTAGTTTCACTCAGATTTTCAAGAGGTTTTGTTTTGATCACTTGCAAAATTGACAAAAATTGCAAAAATTCCCTCTGTTTCGAAATTAATAGAGCTTGCCTGTGATTGAGCTTGTCTTAGGCCTCTGTGTTGGTTGGAGCATCTCTCCTTGGACAACGAAACTGGTCTTGACCCTCCCGGAATCCGGGTCCGGGCCGTGCCTGGCCTTGTCGCTGCTGACTACTTTGCGCCGGGGTACTTCGTATGGGCTGTTCTCATTCAGAATTTGGCGCAGATTGGTTATGAGGAGAAGAGTATGCACATGGCTTCTTATGATTGGAGACTCTCCTTTCAGAACACACAGGTATTCATTTAGTAGAAATTAAAATCCAATTCATCATTCTTGTTTATCTTAATACTTCACCAATTTCTGCATTAGTACGATCATATTTTAATGCAGCTACACTTGATTACATATATGTGTGTGCGTATGCTAAGATGGTGGCTGCATTAGAATGTATAGTATGACTGTATAACTTTTATTTGTGTGATTTGATGGTTGTGTGAGCAGATTAGGGACCAAAGTTTTAGTAGATTAAAGAGTAAAATCGAGCTAATGTACACTATGAATGGGAATAAGAAAGTGGTAGTGGTGCCTCATTCCATGGGCGCAATCTACTTCCTCCACTTCATGAAATGGGTGGAAGCGCCTCCTCCCATGGGAGGCGGTGGCGGCCCTTCTTGGTGCGATAAGCACATAAAAACGATCATGAATATAGCTCCGGCATTTCTTGGTGTTCCGAAAGCCGTTGCTAATATACTCTCTGCAGAGAGCAAAGATGTTGCTTTTATAAGGTCATTTCTAAGCAATTTTTGCAATGTAGTTTCAATATGGTTCACTTTGATGTTTAGAAAGAGTTGATTTATGATTGTATATAGTCTAGTTTAAAATGGAAGCTTCATACAATCTTTTTAATTGCAGAGCTATGGCTCCTGGTTTGTTGGATTCTGAGATTTTGGGGCTTCAGACTCTTGAGCATGTCATGCGTGCTTCTCGAACGTGGGACTCAATCATTTCTTTGCTGCCTAAAGGAGGAGAGGCCATTTGGGGCAACTTAGATTGGTCTCCTGAAGAAGGTCACGTTTATGATTCAGCAAAGGAAATCCAGCAGCAGCAGCAGATAAATTCAAAGGCTAACAATACAGATGGTAGGATGGCATTTCATGTACGAGAGTCGACAAATTATGGAAGGATCGTCTCGTTTGGAAGGAGAGCATCAGACCTATCCTCTTCAGAGATTCATATTATGGAATCCGAGGTACCATAGCCCAATTCTTGTTAGAAAATAGGAGTGAAAATTATATATATGTTGCATATTGATACTCATACATCTATAGCTCTACTCAGAGTCCAACTTCCTCACAAACAAAGGCATTTTGTGGAGAAGTACGGACAGAATATGATGAGTTAAGCCAAGAAAGCATATGGAAAGCTACTGAGAGCAAATCATACACAGCATACACTTTATTCAACCTTCTTCGTTTTATTGCTCCGAAGATGATGAAGCGCGCCGAAGCTCATTTTTCACATGGTATAGCTGAAAACCTCGACGACCCCAAATATAACCACTATAAATACTGGTCAAATCCACTTGAAACTAGGTAAGGTAGTGATGTTGTGTTTCTGAATTCTTGAATTCCCTCTTGCTATACTCAGTGTTCACCAGTCACCATGTCACAAAGTTCAGGTTACCCAATGCTCCAAACATGGAAATCTACTGTATGTACGGAGTCGGGATTCCCACAGAAAGATCGTACGTCTACAAGCTCTCTCCCTCGGGTAGGTGCAGAAACATCCCTCTTCAAATAGACAGCTCTGCTGATGGGAGTCAGAACGGTTGCTTGAGAGGCGGGGTGCACTTCGTGGATGGAGACGAGAGCGTGCCAATTTTGAGCATGGGCTTCATGTGTGCCAAAGGATGGAGGGAAAGAACACAGTTCAATCCGTCTGAGATTTCAACACACATCAGAGAGTACAAGCACAAGGCACCTGCAAGTTTGCTTGAAGGGAGAGGTCTACAAAGTGGGGCTCATGTTGACATCATGGGAAACGTTGCCTTAATCGAAGATGTTCTGCTCGTTGCTGCTGGCATGGAGCTCGGTGGTGATAGAATCTATTCTGATATAATGAAGATGTCGGACAAGATCAAGATTAAGCTGTGATTTTCTTACATATGATCAAATATGGAGCTTCTTAGTTAGCTAAGTTCAAAAGAAAATTATATCATAATTCTTATTTTTCACTTCCTAAGAAAAATTATCATTTTTGATAAATTTTGAAGTACGATCACTAGACTGTCTATTTGGATCGGTTACTCTACTTGAAATTCTTGAGTGCCCAATCCGGCTCGGGTATTTCGTGTAGGGTATTCAGTACCCAAATGCTCGAGCTAGTTGAGAGAATTTTAATTTTTTGTAATACCCGAACTCGAAATTTTGAAAATAATCAACCCCGACCTCGTCCCGAATATCAAAATTTGAGGTTTTCAAGTACACGAACTTGATCGGATATCGGGTATTACCCGAAATACCCAAAACACGATATCTGAATAGCCAGCCCTAACGATCACAATCAGATTGCTCTATATTATCACATATTTTATTTTATTTTGTTTCTCTTCTTCTTAACTATGTTCCGCCATTGATTGAAATTATCCAATTGATTATCCAAACACGAAGATTATTTATATTTCCAAAGTGCCACTTAAATAAATTAAGCTATGTTTGATATTCGAGTTACGATACTCATCCTATGATAATTACTCTATAATCATTTCAAAACGATACCCATCCTATGATAATTACTCTATAATATGATAATTACTCTATAA